>PKRV01000646.1:30289-287214 GCA_003709505.1 Hyphantria cunea
AATCCTGAAAGCTTTGGAGTATCGTTGGAATTTCTTTATTTGACCAAAATCTAGAAATGTTACAGACAGTATCCAAATCAGAAACTAATTTTGAGAGGGGATGATGAGGTTTACACATCACTTTTAATATAAAGCGGGCAGATAAAAACTGTCTTCTTATAGCTAAAGGGGGCTCAGAACATTCTACTTGTAGGGCATTGATGGGAGAGGACTTCATACAGCAGTTATAATGCGAAGACACTTAGCCTGAACTTTGTCAAGAGCTGCTAGAGCCTTCTTATTACAAGGTGTAATCAAAAATAAACCATAATCAATGATACTGCGTATTAAGGCATTGTAAAGTAATTTCATTGTGGGTGGGCCCCCCACCAGACACCAGCTAGAACCTTTAGTATCGGGATGGTCCTCTCACATTTTGATATCAGATAATTTATGTGATGGATTCCAGACAGTTTAGAGTCTAAGTAGACCCCAAGAAATTTAAATTTTGTAAGAATAGGGATGCTGTATTGTTGAACTTGAACATCAATTCCAGGAAGTATTCTCTTACGAGAGAAGACTACGACAGCGCTTTTGAGAACAGAAAGGTACAGACCATGAACTGATAGCCATTGACTTAAAGAGTTCAATGAGAGGGAAAGAGATAGAGCTGCATCCTGAATACAGCTGTCACTTACATATAGAGCCAGATCATCAGCATATTGTAAGATTCGACAATTGTAATTCAAACATGAACCAATATCATATGTATAAAGATTATAAAGTAAAGGGCTTAGCACAGAGCCTTGCGGTAAGCCTCTCCCATCAATGCCCTACAAGTAGAATGTTCTGAGCCCCCTTTAGCTATAAGAAGACAGTTTTTATCTGCCCGCTTTATATTAAAAGTGATGTGTAAACCTCATCATCCCCTCTCAAAATTAGTTTCTGATTTGGATACTGTCTGTAACATTTCTAGATTTTGGTCAAATAAAGAAATTCCAACGATACTCCAAAGCTTTCAGGATTACAAACCGTTCATTAGCGATACAGTAAAATATGAATCTCTCCCTCTATTCTGCTTCGATTATAACATTCTGTGTTTTAAGCCAGATGTTATTTTAAGCACCGGGATCTGTAAAGAGTCTGATCATGCGATTTCGACCTTCAACGCATTGGTTGAAGAGCAATGGAAGGATTTCAAAAAATTTTTTACTGATGCCTCCAAATTATATAACGAAGGCCCTGTGGGTGCTTTAGTTTACTACCAGGACTCCAGGATTATCCTAAAATTTAGNACATACATTACAGTGGTATGGTTTCTCACCGATGCGTGTACGCATATGTGTTATTAGTTTACTCTTTATTGAGATTTTGTTACTACATGTATTACCTTGATATGGTTTCTCACCGGTGTGTGTACGCATATGCACAATTAAATGCTCCTTTTGACAGAATTGTTTCTTACATTCATTACAGTGATGTGGTTTCTCACCGGTGTGTGTACGGATGTGTGATGTCAAATTACCTTTCCGCATAAATTGTTTCTTACATACGTGACACTGGTAAGGCATCTCATTGATGTGTTTTAAACTGGGAAGATTCATATGGTGAATACGTGAGAAATGTTTCTTACACACGTCATACTGATGTGGTTTCTGAACGGTATGTGTGTGAGTACTTGTAATGTTCTCAGTTCTCTCGTCCTTCTTCCACACTTTAGTGCACAAACGCACATGTCTCTCTAACTTACACTTAGAACTGCAAAATTGAAGACACGTGTCGCACGTATATTGTATACTTGCGGTTTTTTCTTTATAGTCATCTTTTATGCCTGCAGCAGTAACTTCGTGAAGTTTTTGGAGAGTATCCTGGACTAGTTCATGTTTATTCAGGTTGCTGGAGATTGAATCTTCAGAGCTCCTCTGCACATCTTGACTAGGTTCCTTCCGTGTTGAGTCACCTAGATGGAAAAAGCACACATTATAATTTAGATAGTCGTTTTGTATTTCTGTGCTATTGTCGTAATGTCTCGCGATTTGAGTTCTGATTATCTAAAGCGATATCACGAACGAGGTGACGTATGAGTGGTGTAGCCGCCTCAATGACTATTAACAGGTTGGAGGAGACAGTTTCAAGGTTGTTTGTTTTGTTATATTCCAAACCAACTGTTACCGCCACATTACAGCTGACCTTTCATTAGGACGACGATTACTTAATTTGGGCTTATCGAATAAAGATATTGTATTAGTAAACAGTTTTTTTAACTCATTGGCGTTCGGGCCTGTCATTGGATACAAAACACAGTATTTCGAAAAGGCAACCACCACAATCAGTACGTACTTATAGCAATTAGGCGTGGGCTTTTAGTGCATTTCAATCAGTTATTACTATAAAATGAACGTCAGCTAAGTAGTGTCTATAAGTTTATAAGGACAAGAGCTCGTAAGAGTGATACTTTTTTATATCTGATAGGGGGCAAGCAGACGTATCGCCTGATGGTAAGCGATTACCGCCGCCCATGGACACCCGCAACACCGGTGACGTCACAAGTGCGTTGCCGGCCTTTGGGGGATGGGGAAGGGGATGGGGGAAGGGGTTGGGTATGGGCCTACGATGTCCTTACTCACTCGGTGAAACACAGCTCAAGCGCTATTTCACACCGGTTTTCTGTAAGGCCGTGGTATCACTCCGGTCGAGCCGGCCCCTTCGTGCCGAAGCGTGGCTACTTTGAATACTTTGGCTCGGCTCCTTGGGTTCGTTTCCTGAAATAGAAGATCGGTAGTTTATGCCCTTTTTCATGAGCCTGAAGAAGTACTGCGCCGTAGCCCATGGAAGTAGCTGACATGTGAATTTCAATAGGTAAATCAGGATGACAGATAGCTAATACGGGTTCGCTCGTAGGTCACGAAATAATATTTTGCCGTGTTTTTTCTTGCTAAGTGCTGCAGGTACAAAACGTAAAGGTGGCCTTTTTCGGCAATTTAGTTATTGGGCATTTTTGTTAGCAAACCCCGCTATATAGCGACGAAAATATTTGAAAAGATCGAAGAATTGACGTACTCCTTGAACAGTATCTTGAATAGGAGACTCTACTAAGACTCGTACCTTTCGCTCGGCTGTACCTGCCCCTGACTAATCGTACGTCCCAAATACTCAATTCTAGGAGGAACATTTTTCAGGTTGATTGTAAATCCTGTATCAGTCAAAGTCTGTACAGGTGGTTTAAGTCATTTGTGCACGCGGCGTTATGTGTGCGTGCGCTTGTAGCTCCCTTAATTTTTGTGACTAGTGTAATTTAAAGTAACCGTTATTTTTATAACTATCAAATTAATTGAACAACTGTCTGTTTTGTATCATCTATTCTCAGATAGATAGCGCCACTGTACATTTAATAAAAATTTGCGAATAGTACCATCTGTTATCACTATAGCTGAAACTATATTGGTCTAAATGGATTGCATACCGATGGAGGTCACTACTTGTAAAAATAAATAAAACATGTCTGAGAATATTACTTTCAGAAGACGACAAAAAAGCATACCTCCTAGCTTGAATGTTTCTGATTCTTGTCAGAGTTTCGTGAATTGGAAAAAGATGCCATACAACTACGCAACGAACTATCTATAGCGCATGAATACGTAATGAATGTTCACTATGAATGCAATAAACTTAAGGCTTATTGCATCCAGAAAGGCATTCACAGGCAAAGAACTAGTTAAAAAGAATAACCAAATAAAGTTTTTAAAAAACCCCACCATAAGTACGTCAACACATGAGTCTCAAATTATACCACGAGGTGTATTAGGTACAATACCACCGAATCAGACATCAAATGGTTGAAATAGTTTAAATAACCGGCCCTCACCATCGCGTAAGGAACTAATGGTCCAAAATGAAACACCTAAAGGTAGACATATATGGTCACAAAATGAACAAAACGAAACGTCGCCGAGTCCAACAAGATATTGTAAACAGGCAGTGGACACTATAAGCAAAATTGAACTTCGGGAACCATCTTCCATAACAAATACAACAGCTACTTTTGTTAGTAAGGGACAAAATCAGAAGACAGATATAGTGGGCGATCAACAAGCGAGGTACTCGGCTCATAGTAACATGCCACCAGCGGTCACCCATCCAGGTACTGATCGCGACGTCGTGCTTACCCTCGGTGATTGTTTCTAATCACCGGGTGCAACTGGGCGAAGAGTGCCTCATATATTTGATATAGTGAAGCCGTTTGCTAAGAGTTGTGAAATATTAGGACACATGTATAAACATAAGCACACGACTTAAAAGGGATGATATTGTTATTCTGTCATTTGCTTGTAACGATAAACATCCTTATAAATTATTTTCAAATATTAACAGTATACTTTATCAGTATATTTATTGTGAATATTCAACACAACCTATTTCTTAATGAACGGTTATGGAACCAAAACATAAAACTTTGTACAAAAAATTATACAGGAAGTAATTTTGTTGAAATAAACAGTAACACGCACACATACCACTTATACCGTGGGAGAGCCACGCTTCGGCATGAATGGGCCGGCTCGACCGGAGTGATACCACGGCCTCACAGAAAACCGGTGTGAAACAGCGCTTACGCTGTGTTTCATCGAATGAGTGAGGATACCGGAGGCCCATACCCCAATCCAACGCCCCCTATCCCCCTCACCATCCCTTTCCCCCCAGGCCGCCATAGTGTGGGTCACCATACTGCATTGTTCTTTTTCGCATTGAGGATGGTGACCACCACTCTTGGATTCTGCTCATGCTTTCCATCAGGCAGGGCAGAGTCATTTTGGCAGCTTAAATATAAAAAAAAAAAAATATACAGCTATCTTAAATTTGTTAAATTGTTAAGTTTTAACTTACACCTAGAGCTCGAATATTTACTGTGTACTAAATATTCAAAGGAAATTCAGAGTTCTAACTGTTCACTGTGTGCAGACAGGTCTAGTCGCATTAGATTAGCGAAATATTCGAGGGACTCTAAAGCTATCCCAAAATTAAATACAGGCACTATACCACTGATTAAACCAAAACAAACACAATTAAATATCATTGACTCGGAATACCTCGATAGTACTATTGACGCACCAGAGACTACTATAAAACCTACGCCTATCAAAATAAAAGGAAAACTTCACAATCAATTTTTTCGTCCATAACACCGAATGTTATTTAACTATCAATAAGAGGCCAGAGTTGCAAACTACTCACTCATGGCAGTGGTAAGCNCCCCGCTATATAGCGACGGAAATATTTACTAAGACCTAAGAATTGACGTACTCCTTTAACTCTACCTGAAATAGGGGACGGGGCTCTACTAAGGCTCGTACCTTTCGCTCGGCTGTACCTGCCTCTGACTAATCGTATGTCCCAATTACTCAATTCTAGTTGATACAAAGGATCATTTTTTCATGTTGAATGCAAATCCTGTATCAAAGTCTGTACAGATTGTTTAACTCATTTGTGCGCGCGGCGTTATGTGTGCGTGCGCTTGTAATTATGAAGCTTTAATTTGTGTGGCAGTGACGCGGCCGTCGTCGTTTGAACAACAAGTATTCTCATCGCATTTTTGCACGGGTATATTCGCTAAGCAATATATTTACTTCTTCACGGGAAAAATGTTTACAAAGAGTCAGGTAAGTTTAATAAATGTTTCGTGTGCTGACTTTCTATGATTTCTAATTATTCATTATGATTAAATAATGTAGATATCATTAAAAAAAATTTTTTGACGTTAACGTAGTACTTTTTGTTTAGACTCGTGAAACCAATGCCAAAGTATACAATTTTCTGAAAAGGACGCGACAGATATATTGCTTTGCAGTACACATCCAATGTTGATATAGAAAAAAATTTAAACAGTGTCCCTCGCTGTGTTACTCATTATAAGTAACTCGTCACACCAGACTCCAGGTAATGGCGAAAAGTCTTTGCCATTATATGCTGATAAAAGACAGGGGCATGGGCTAACCCATAAAGCATCTTCAAATATTCATAGAGGC
This sequence comes from Hyphantria cunea, assembly GCA_003709505.1. Classification (NCBI taxonomy): domain Eukaryota; kingdom Metazoa; phylum Arthropoda; class Insecta; order Lepidoptera; family Erebidae; genus Hyphantria; species Hyphantria cunea. Next base: position 36,292 of record PKRV01000646.1, read on the forward strand.
CCTCTGACGTAACGAACCCTGTGAGTGATATTGAATATTTATTCAAAGGAATTTGGTGAAACCCTGTAGCCATGTCTAGGTAAGTAAAGAAAATATGTTTTCCTAAAGTATCGATGTGATCATCGATCAAAGGTAGAGGAAAACTCCCCTCGATAGTGGCAGAATATAGTTTGCGGTTATCAACCCACATGCGATCGGAACTATCGTTCTTTTGAACGAGTACGATAGGACTCGAGTTTTCAGATTCGCGAATAATATTATTTTCAAGCAGATCCTGAATTATACTACGAATGTTTCAAATCTCAACGTGTCCAGAATATATTGTATAACCTCTTTGAACTATTAAATACCTTTTGAATTTTACAATCACTCCGTGTTTCATATATCTCAATTCCCGGCAAGGAACGTTACAAAAGTGATAATTAANTTTACAACTTTCAAATTAATTGAACAACTGTCTGTTTTGTACCATCTATTCTCAGACAGATAGCACCACTGTAGATTTAATTAAAATTTGCTAATAGTGCCATCTGTTATCACAATAGCTGAAACTATATTGATCTAAACGGATGGCATACCGATGGAGGTCACTACTTGTAAAAATAAATAAAACATGTCTGAGAATATTACTTTCAGAAGACGACAAAAAAGCATACCTCCTAGCTTGAATGTTTCTGATTCTTGTCAGAGTTTCGTGAATTGGAAACAGATGCCATACAACTACGCAAAGAACTATCTATAGCGCATGAATACGTAATGAATGTTAACTATGAATGCAATAAACTTAAGGCTTATTGCATCCAGAAAGGCATTCACAGGCAAAGAACTAGTTAAAAAGAATAACCAAATAAAGTTTTTAAAAAACCCCAACATAAGTACGTCAACACATGAGTCTCAAATTATACCACGAGGTGTATTAAGTACAATACCACCATATCAGACATCAAATGTTAGAAATAGTTAAAATAACCGGCCCTCACCATCGCGTAAGGAACTAATGGTCCAAAATGAAACACCTAAAGGTAGACATATATGGTCACAAAATGAACAAAACGAAACGACGCCGAGTCCAACAAGATATTGTAAACAGGCCACTGCCTGACACTATAAGCAAAATTGAACTTCGGGAACCATCTTCCATAACAAATACAACAGCTACTTTTGTTAGTAAGGGACAAAATCAGAAGACAGATATAGTGGGCGATCAACAAGCGAGGTACTCGGCTCATAGTACCATGCCACCAGCGGTCACCCATCCAGGTACTGATCGCGACGTCGTGCTTACCCTCGGTGATTGTTTCTAATCACCGGGTGCAACTGGGCGAAGAGTGCCTCATATATTTGATATAGTGAAGCCGTTTGCTAAGAGTTGTGAAATATTAGGACACATGTATAAACATAAGCACACGACTTAAAAGGGATGATATTGTTATTCTGTCATTTGCTTGTAACGATATTTATTGTGAATATTCAACACAACCTATTTCTTAATGAACGGTTATGGAACCAAAACATAAAACTTTGTACAAAAAATTATACAGGAAGTAATTTTGTTGAAATAAACAGTAACACGCACACATACAGCTATCTTAAATTTGTTAAATTGTTAAGTTTTAACTTACACGTAGAGCTCGAATATTTACTGTGTACTAAATATTCAAAGGAAATTCAGAGTTCTAACTGTTCACTGTATGCAGACAGGTCTTGTTGCATTAGATTACCGGAATATTCGAGGGACTCTAAAGCTTTCCCAAAATTAAATACAGGCACTATACCACTGATTAAACCAAAACAAACACATTTAAATATCATTGACTCGGAATACCTCGATAGTACTATTGACGCACCAGAGACTACTATAAAACCTACGCCTATCAAAATAAAAGGAAAACTTCACAATCAATTTTTTCGTCCATAACACCGAATGTTATTTAACTATCAATCAAAAAATAATTCGCGACTGGATTAAGAGGCCAGAGTTGCAAACTACTCACTCATGGCACTGGTAAGCTCTGCAACAGAGCACAGACAGCCGACTCGTCCAGATCTCGACCTCCGGTCTTGAAAAGGAGTATAGCACTGGCAAGCTCCGCAACAGAGCACAGACAGCTGACTCATCCAAATCTCGACCTCCGGTCTTGAAGAGGAGTATGGCACTGGCAAGCTCCGCAACAGAGCGCAGACAGCTGACTCATCCAGATCTCGACCTCCGGTCTTGAAGAGGAGTATGGCATTGGCAAGCTCCGCAACAGAGCACATACAGCTGACTCGTCCAGATCTCGACCTCCGGTCTTGAAGAGGAGTAATGTGGCGACTACCACATACAGCGGCAACATAATGATATGACAACGCCATCTGCCGAAGATACACTGAACTACAGAGTAACGTAGTGTACGAAAAACCAATCCTGCATCGTGCAATAGAAGTTCTAGCGCCGATTAACATATACACAAACTTCCCAACATCAACCGTTGAGCAGTGGCCCACCAGGCATGATCACCTCGCCTGGTCGGAGGATCCCTTTGTGTTGGAAGCAAATGTGACACCCGTTCCTCCACAAAAGTCTTCTTGCGATTTCTGACATTGATCTCAGTCGATCCGGTAGAGACATATGATCCTTACTGGCAACAAGATTGGCATCAAAAAGTTTTTGGTTTAAAATTACCATGTTCTTGCGGACAGTTCGGAATATCTTGAATATTTATGGATAGTATCCCGAAAGCGTTTTACTGTTTCCTGAAAGCGATTAAGGTACCCTTACTGTCCCGCCTCAAAAATTCAACCTGTTTATATAAAAGAGGAAGGCGACTGATTGAATTCTGAAGCTTTGCATAAAGGTTCTTTATATAACGCAAGTGAGCACTAAGAAAGGAATTTTGGTAATGCCACTCCTAAGGGGGTAAAACAGGGGATGAAAATATCTACTTCTGTGCGAGCGAAACCGCAGGCAAAAGCTCGTTAGCAATATAGAGGATGAGATAACCTCGGACGTTTTAAGTAGTGCGGAATAAAGAAATGTTCCACGTGCGGGTGGAAATACAACATCATAATTATTAAAAACTGGATTGCACCCAAAATTCAAATAAAGTTGTATCATTCATTAGCAGAATCTTACATTAAGTATGCTCTTAGTAGCTGTAGTCAAACCTACAGTAGTTATAATAACAAAGTCTATCAGCTACTATTGAAAATACTAAAGACAATTGTATCCCCAAGATTCTTTTTTCTCTTATTACAATGGATTTGGCCTCTTTGAGCATTGCAACTTATTACCTATTCAAACTAAATTTAACTTCAGCATTTTAAAAGAAACCTTTTTGAATAGCACATTGATAATTGTCACAGAACATGCTGTACACTAGAGCGGCAGCTCAAAGCCGGTTGTGTTCAGTGCGCGCAAACAACACGTGCGGCGAAAGAACTACTACCTACATAATCCCTCGCCTGATAAACAAGCCACTGCCGGATTTTGTTAATCAAATTATACATTAAAATAAAATTAAAGGCATTTTTCTCAAACAGCAGGTTTAATCATTTCTAGATATAATTGGTCGCATTCGGGAGGCATGTATCTAGCTCTCGTGTTGATTTATCAAGCTTACAGATTGTGCAAAAAACATTGCAAATATGCGATATACATGCAACACAAACCCTAGAGGTTTACCGCGTCATGGCTTGATATGTATCACGTATTATTGTTTTATGTGATAAATAAGAGAACAAAGAAACCAACGTATACGTAAATGTGACAAATTCATAACTGTGTGCATCTAGCTGTGAAGAGCCACGCCAACCGTGATGTTTCAAAATGGGTATATTGCTGTGAAGTAGGTGATATTTAATTTTTGAAACAAATGAATGAAATTGATTTCGAAAAATTAATACTATTAGTATTGTTCACATTGAAAATACTAACGGCCATATTGTGATAGGTACATTTACTCAATATCCAATACTATATTGAACACTTTCTGTTTATCACATATTTGTGTGAAAAACAGTTTTTTAGCAAATACTCGAAGAGTGTACCGATTCTGCAGCCGGATGTCACACTAATAGCAAAGGTGGGTTGAATTGCGTCTACTGTTACAAGCCATCCAAGAAGCCAGCCACTACTGCAAAGCTGAACTGCGAGCGTCGCGCTTGTTAAAGGTAAGCTGATTGCTCCTTTTACAAACTGGTGTGTATACGATTAAATAAATAACTGTAAATTATTACTTTTGGGCTCACTTCGTTCGTCTTTCACATCACGGAACACGACCGGAGTATCCACGCCAACACTGTCTGCATCCATTTCCAGTACATGTCCCATGCTGTCCTCATTCTTGGTGTCCGAGTCTGCAGACAGTACTAAATCGGAGACTCCGTATTCCTCCAGAACATCCTCACCGACATCTATAAACAATATCAAGTCCTAGATGCGATTCAGTTTGTATTAGAGACCAGGGCTCCAACTAACCATGACGATCGACAAAGATTTTAGTATGACAACCAGCACCGACGGCTTAACGTGCTCTCTGAGACATAGAGGGGGCTCAATATGTTTTGAGCCTGTGTAGAACTGGTCGCAATCAACTGGTTCCCACTGAGCCGTGAGCCATTTTAATTTCATTACTAACACAATTTAAAACTCAACTTTTCTGTTCGCTTAGATCTCTTCGGTGTTTACTGCGCCGTAGCCGTAAACCTTTCGCTAATGTTTGAAATCGTGAATATTTGTATCATGTTGAGATCGGAAGATACTTTATCGATTCAAGAATTAAACACTCATATTTGCGACACGTAGAAAGGTCAAATAATTAATTAATATAAATTATTACCTTCATTATCGTTTGGCTCATCTTTCACTTCACTCTTCAGAGCCTCCATACCAACACTGTCTGCGTTCATCCCCAGTACGTGTCCGATACTGAGGTGTATGACATTGTGCATGGTGAGTCTCTTGTTACTGTTTATTGCTTGTAGTTGCTCTTGTTCAAGCTGTTGGCAATTTCCATTTATTAACAAATCAAAACCTTATAATACTATGAACAAATTTGTTATTCAAAAGAAACTTAATAAACCTTAAGAGGTGGACAGTTGATGTCCGACTTTTGTTTGACATTTTAAACAAGGACAATAGGGAACATGCAACAAAATTTATGTGTCGCAAATATTTTTTTCTAGATTCTTTATTGTCTTATCAATATACTCAAAGGGTATTTTTTTATTTAGTGGTTACTCAGATAACAGTAAATAAAACTTGAAAATTAATGGAGGCCAATCCAAACTTAGGAAACGCTNGTAGCGGAGCCGTCCCATCCGATTGTGAGAGTGAGTTAGCGTACACATTGTTTTTCTATAAATTTACAATTAACATATCAATGAAAAATGTAACATATTATAAAATTTTATTCGAAAATTATTTTCTATCCAGGAAGGTTCGAGGGAGTGGCAGTCCCACGGCTGGGACGCCATCTGCCGGCTGCACGACACAATCTCCCACTCGACGGAGTATAAAGATGATATTGTAGTAGACGACCGTCATCACCTCACCATCGGCAAGAGACTGATGATGGCAGACAGTTATAACCTTCGTCAACAGCCTTTAACTGCCCACTGCTGGACATAGGCCTAGAAAGGATTGCCCAGACTGGTTGTGTCTAGTGTTCCTTCTCTTAAGCACAAATCTTCAATGGTATCACCGAGCGTTTTTTTTTGTTGTACGTTAGTTTTTGGAGCATTTTAATAATCACCTGGCAACAACTTGCATACCCTTTACCTTTCATGTAATCTATTGTACTTGATTATCTGACTTTGAAAAAGAGTGGCCATGAGTTTCTTCGCCAATATTCGTTTCATAAGGCTCTACGCAGTTTGGAAACTGAAAGTTATGGATCGACACAGGCAGGCAGTGAGTTTGGTTGTTTTCACCTGATTCACCTCGACAATAGAGTACATCTGTGGCGTCTGTTTGTGTCGATCTATGGTTATTATATGAAGCTTCAATTTAACGTTCATAAATATCACTTTGTGTCTTAATTGAATAAATGATTTTGAACTTGAATTGATCTTGAAAACTTAGCCGAGCGGTTGTCCTGGTAGTTAGCTCCCTCAGCCAGACACTCTATATTTTCGGAAAAACTATAATCTCTACAAGATGGCGCCTCTGTGATGAACTTATTAATATAATTAAATGTCTAACTTCTGTTTATTAGTTCTGCTATTCCATTATAAAATTCAACTTTGATTGTATTCTGAAAACTAATATAATTTCATAAGTTTATAAATTTCACGTTTAGTTCATTAAAATAACAGCAGATGGCGATGTTACCTGTTCTCATACTTCCTTTTTATTTCTTTGAAAAGATAACTCCCGCTTTAGTAATATATAACCTGTGTCGCGGCGACTTTACAAAGATACATGAAGCGGATACAAAAACACTCGGACTTCGATCAACAATTTGTGTAACATGTAGCGTGTTGTCTCACGTGGTGTTTGATGTTATATCCACAGAATGGGTTACCCCTACATCGTGGTGTGCGGGAGGTCTACACAAGAGTCCCCTCCGAAGTACGAAGTGTACACTTCCGAAGCTGTCAGCGCTACGAGCGTGCAACTGCTCACTCTGGACGACCTGACATGTCTCATTAGCAACGGGAGCGAGGATCAAATTAAAATAAAAACTAACGTCTAAATGGGTTGTTTTATTTATCGACTTCATAAATGGAAGAGGTTCTCAATTCGGCTGATATTTTTTTGTTTGTTGCCTCAGAACTTTCGACTGACATAACCGATTTTAATGAATCTATTTTATTTGACAGCTGGTGCTTTCCATGTCGTCCCATTTCAATTTGGTTCTATTCCTGAAGTCGGTTTTTTGTTGTTAAAATTTTGTAGTATTTACTTCACAATATACTTACTCATTTATTTTTCAGAACTGGTTCGGTTTGTTTGATCATATTTTAACTATTTCTTTCTCCACGGCTCAGTTCATCACTCGTGGGCCACAGCCTTTTTTTTCGTGAAAAAATATAATTTAAATAAAATATATATATGTGTACATAAACAATAATAAATAAACATTTTTTTTAGAATCCTGGCTTTCAATATTAAACTGATATTGCTTTTCCACAAGGGTGTGTACTGCTATACCTTGTTAAATTGTTCCTTAATGAGAACTGTTTCTTACAAATATCACATGATATGGTTTATCACCAGTGTGAGTACGCATATGTCCAATTAAACGATCCGTATATTAGAATTGTTTCTTATATTTATTTCAATGAAATGGTTTCTCCCCAGTGTGTGTTCGCATGTGTGATGATAAATTACTCTTCTGAGAGAATCGTTTCTTACATACATGAGACTGATGAGGTTTCTCACCAGTGTGTGTGCGAATATGTATTTTTAAAATAAACTTCACTATTGAAACACTAATGATGTTTCTCAGTGGTGCGTATCTGAGTACTTATAGGGTTCCTATGTGACAGATCTTTCTCCCACACATCAGAACACAAACGAACATGTCCCTCTAACTCACACTTAGAACTGTAACATTGCTGACACGTGTCGCACGTATATTGTACACTTAGTCTCTTTTTATTCTCATTGTACACGTGCAGGTATCTCTATATTGTCATCTGTTATGTCTGCAGCGGTAACTTCATGAAGTTTGTTGAATGTATCCTGGATGAGTTCATGTTCATTCGGGTTACTGGAAGTTGTATCTTCAAAACTCCTCTACACGTCTTGAGTAGGTTCTTTCGCCGCGGAGTCACCTAGATAGTAAAAGCAGAAAATGCTAGATAGATATAATGCCTTAAACACAATATTTCTGAGAACATAGTTTGCTTTAAAATTGTCGTCGGCTACTAGTTTTCGGTTTTAACCGAATATCAGTTACTGCGGAGCAACTAGCTAAGACTTCCTAAGCATGAACTGAATTGTAAAGTTGAACTAGTTGCCAGTATATTTTCCCCGCGCCGGCTGCAATACCTGCCTGAGTGATGGTTCAAGCCCTCCACCTTATGTCAGACCGCCATCCGTGGTTAGGCGCTAGCTTGGCGTCCGGAGTTGAAATTACACTTTTTACAAAATGAAGATCATGAGCGTCTGCATTTATTTTTGTTCACTAATCGACATAGGTGTTATTATTATGGAAAATAAAATATACATGTATAATTATGAGAATACTTTATTTTCACTAAGATTTTTGACCCGCACTTTGTTATTGAAGACTACGAATGCATTTATTAACCTCTACTACCGTGGGGTGCCAGAGTGCTTGATGCGACTAGTGACAGACTATGCACAGAAACACCATCGCGTACCAGGTCCAAGATGAATATCTGAGGTGTCAATCTATATCAGGGTTCTACAGGGTGCTGTATTCGCCGTCCTCCTGTGGAACACAGAGTACTGGTGCCCCGCAAGAGACTTCCCACCCGGGGTCGACGTAATCTGTTATGCCATTAACAGTTTAGTTACAGCCCAGGGGGCGATTTTTAAAGAGGCAGTGACCAGGCATGTCTCTCTAGTGATCTGGTGATAACATTTATTTGAATACTCTGTCAGTCAACATAATATCGATAACTGATAGTTAAGATTATTTGACCACTTTGAATGTGGTACTCAAATTATTGCAGACATCTGTTAAAATAAAACTGAATTGTTGTTTTTCACAATGTGGAAAATTTTCAAGCATACGCTTCCTATGCACTCATTATTTAATAAGTACTTCTTCTTTTGATGATATGGCAATCAGCCGGATCAGCTATTTCTGCCAATGTCAAGTATTTCAAGTCTTCAATTCTAAGTCTTCGTCGTGATGGAATTAATGTTAAAAAATATAAAAAAATGTGGATGACATGAAATGGGGACCGTCTTTCGCAAAAACAAAAAACGATCTCGATTAATAAGTACTAAACTACTTTCAAATCATTGAGTTTGGGGAAAACATTGTTTGTCTGTTTTCAAAATGGCAGCAAAGGTAAACTTTGGTACTTAATTTCTCTGGAACTAGACCGTATTAGGACATGGGAGTTTTACCCATACCCTTATAATACAAAGCCCTCTCAATCTATGGAACAAGTAGTAATTTCTATTTTCACTGTCATTTTAGTACTGCGTTTGGGTAAATTTTATTATTACCTATCTACACTCAACATAATTGTTAACTTAAAATCGTCAAAAATTAAGTTCTGTTAGACATACCCATGGCCTAATGGTGCGTTTAGACGCGTGCCACATCCTCGGCAACCCTCCACAAACGCAGGCGTGTAAACGGGCTTGTGGAGGAACGTGTAACATATTCCTCCAACTCAAACGGAGGATCCTCCGACTAGGCGAGGTGATCATGCCTGGCGGGCCACGGCCCAACGATTGATATTGGGAAGTTGTATATATGTTAATCGACGCGAGAATTTCTATTGCGTGATTCAGGATTAGTAGTTTCTTAGTTTTCTTTGTTACTCCGTAGTTCGATGTTTCTTCTATAAATGGCGTTGTCATATACTTTTGTTGCCGCTCTGTATGTGGAAGTCGCCACAGGCTGTTTGGTTTGAGTTGCGTGCGTTGAATACAGATTAAAGGAAGCGTCCGCGTACGTTTATAGTCTGTGAGCGACTACCAAGTCTTCGCAGGCGTATATAAACATGGCATAAGGATTTACATATGAAACTCGAGTGCATCAATATGCTAATAGAGTGTTTGACTGTGGTAATAAACAAATATGTTTTGTTTATAGTTACTTGAACTAACAAGAAATTAGGAAGGATCTCCCTAAATTGGGATATTTTTTATCTTTATAATTCTGTTATTACTAACGCAAATATTTTAATAGCTTGAAATTGATTGTTTGTAAAGTATAACACTTTTTTGAAAAATAGTCAAATACCCTATACTCATAACAATTTCCATACCTAGGTTCAATACGTAGATCTAATAATGTGAAAGCTTAGCTCAATTTGAAAAATATACTCGCGATTATAAGTACATGACCGTGTAACATTATTCTTAGAAAAAGAAGATTATTCCTACTATAAAACGATTAATAATCCTTTTATATTATATTGTATTGATGACCGTTCATTTGAAATCTTAGTCGAATATTCTCACAATGGCAATGGCTTAAAGACACCAAAGCCCTTAACGTCAACTGTCAAAATCACACTTTTAGATCTGTCAGTCATGAGTCAGTCAGGTTCTAAACTTCAAAGGACCTAAAGTAAATAAATAAAAGGAAGTGCACGTAAATTTATTCCTAAAAGTTAAGCAGAATGTTTAATAAAGATGCATAAACGTTAAAAAAGTATAAAAGGGATTATAACATTACAAAAAAAAGCGTGAACTTGCTGTATTAATCATGAAAAAACTTGCGATGTGTAGGGTTTGTTTAGGGGAAGGTATACGGCTTGTTCCAATTGTCGGAACTCATTTACAAGAAATCTACGAGTCTTTAGTATTGTTGCCGGTAAGTAATTGAAAATTCAACGATCATATCTCCTGTATACTGTATAGTATATCACTTATATCTGTTTATATCACGCAAGTTTCTCATGGCTCTCTATTGCTTGTATCTCTGTTACTACATGCTTATATTTTAATCTAACATACCTATATGACGGTCTGATATTTTAGAATGATAAAAATGACAAATATGTACTTAATATATAGTAAGACAACATATTCATAACTGAATTGTAAGAATAATGTATTTTCTTACAATTCAGTTTTGAATTTGTTTGTTTGTTCATAAGGTGCAAACTTATCTTGGCTGCATTGTACCTATAAATTTGTTATTAGAATTTTACATCTAATTCGGCTCTGACTATTCTATGGGTGTTCAGTAAGTGGGTTTAAATCCCACCTAACCTCAAATGTAGGTGCCACTCTATATGATTGGCTAGTACAAGGAAGGTACTGATGTTGAACACATATGTCTGTTTACAGTTTGAAACTGAAGATGGCAGACCTATACTGGTTTGCTGCATATGTCACACAAGGCTCAAAAACAGCTATGACCTGAGGAATAGCTGTCTCGAGAGTGAGAAACTGTTAACACAAATGCTTAACCGTAATGAGGTTGGTTATAGTTTGAAAAGATTATGATTTCTAGAGAGTTTAAATTACATCAAAATAGTTTCACTTCAATGAATACCACCATTGACTAATTAAATGACCAGAAATCCGTAAAAACTAGTTATTTTTAAATAAATATTTAATTACTGATCCTGTCTATTTATGAGTAAATGAGTATTTATTTTTAATGTGCATAGTGTGATATGTTCTTCGACGTGTAGGATAGTCCATTGTACCCATTGGACTGTGAGAGTGAGAGTACAGGGAGTACTCGAGTATTTGTATACACACTCGTGCACTGCAATATCTCCTACTTTGTTCCCTTTTGTGGTTGAAATTTATAGCAGTACAATCAATCAATAACCCAGAACAGACACATTATACAACACAAAACAGTTTTAAACTTATCTATAATGAGTATTGTTCCTTCACTCATCACCAGAGCTCATTCAACATTATTATAGAATTCTTATTTTTTTTTCTGTGCCAGAGTCTGAGGTTGGAACATAACTTTGGATAGTCGATACAACTTTTCCGTTAGTTTAGTTTTAATAAAGCCACTCTTTCTGTAATTCCCATGTAGATATAAATGTGTGCGCTATTTCTAAGTTAGAGGCAGAAAACAGAATAGAACTAAACTTTTTGATTTTTAATTATTATAATTTTCCAACAGCCAGAACAAATGAAACAGAATTTTAAAAATATCACACACTTGATCATGGGACCCATACTGTCGGTGGATGCAGACATTGTTGGTGTGCAGGCTCTGAAGTGTGATATGAAAGTTAAACCAAATGATGGTGAAGGTAATATTTTACATTTCATTATTTGTTCTCTTCACAAACATGAGTTGAACTCATATGCCTGTATTCCTACTGTCACAAATATTTTCAATTTTCAATATTCGAACAAGTCGTCGCAATTCAGCTACAGTTTGAGCTCCGGTGTGATAAGCAACGAAGTGATATAAGCAACTAGAAGAAGAAGTGCTCTGTGGCATAGGTGGCTGGGTTACTAACCAGCCACCTCAGTGATCATGTCAGACGATTGTTCAGTATTGTCTAAACATTTTTCAAAACTTTTTTTAAAGTCTCTTCAGTCCTCAGATGGCTTATTATTATAAATTAACGAACCCTAGTACTTAACAATGTCTTTATTAAATTAGCACACTCCACAGTTCTAATACAAACCGACTTACACATAGGACTTGATGCTGTTTCCAGTTATTGGTGAGAATGTTCTGGAGGATAACAGTGTCTCTGATGTCATACTACCTGCAGACTCAGACATCAAGAATGAGGTGAGCATGGGACATGTACTGGAGGTGGATGCAGACAGTGTTGGCGTGGAGACTCTGTTCGTGTCGTGTGATGTGAAGAATGAACAAAGTGATCCTGGAGGTATAAATTCATACAATTATGAAGTGGTTCAAAGATGTACAGAATGTATATCTTTTATTCATTAACATATTTCTGCGCACCTCCTCTGTTTCTATCTGTACATCTCTAGCACACACGGACTAGCTTTTAGAACCTGGTGTTGTTTACAGACGTCGATGAGGATGTTCTGGAGGAAAGCAGTGTCTCTGGCGACGTACCTTTTGCGGACTCACACGACGATTTTGTAATTACTGTGAAGGAGGAACATATCGGGCACAAGATAAGTATGTATACTATGTGTTTATATTTAAGTAATATTTTATTTTCATCCATTTTACACAACACCATTTATTTTCAGACTCTTATTTCATGAATTGCCCGGGGCGTCCAGACAATGCATGAAATTTGTTTATTAATTTATATATACTTTTTTTAATTACTTAATACAATACTGGATTGTTTATAATACTTACGGTTAAATAAATATTTTCTGGTCTGTATTTGGACCCTAACTTGCTCTAAAAGGACGTATTCTTTATTTTATGGAATTGGGGGTAAACGAGCAGACGTATCGCCTGATGGTGAGCGATTACCTTCGCCCATGGACACCCATAATACCAGATGCGTCATTTTTGAGGGATAGGGGGCAGGGTTGGGGTATGGGCCTCTTTTATCCTCACTCGGTCGGTGAAACACAGCACGTACGCTGTTCTTGCCGGCCGTGGTATCACTCCTAGTAAACGTGGATGAGTAAACACAATTTTTGTTTCGTAAGGCGCATTGTTGTACGTACGTACGGAGCTGTAAAGTCGCATCAATAGCCCAAAGAATAGCAGAAAGCCGTCTTCGTAGGAAGATGGACAAGTGAAAAAACGCACTGAAGACCAAGAGGTACAGATCGCACTAAGCCCGGAAGATAAAAAAGGCAAATATCGGAAGAGGCCTCAAAAAAGCCGAGTTGCCAGAACTGGCAACCGAACACAAAGGGACTTGGCGCAGACAAGTGAGAAGACCCGACCCCAGACAAGGGGACCAGGGAAGGGAGAAGAAGAACCTTTTAAAAATTTACTATTAGTCTGTAATTTCTGGATACTTATTATTTTTATCAATTAATTTGTAAAAGAAACTAAATAGTATTTATTGTTTGTTATAGTTACATAGTTCGATTCTTCTTCGAATTCTAAATTCGACTTTTTTACACATAGTAAACCGGAAGTGGGAGGAGAATGGCAGATCCTGTACCGCTAGTAACGTGATGGCTGCTCATGAGATTTATATGGTGTATAAAGAAAATCATTCTAAATGTTATAATGAACTGATTTAATATATTATAATTTAATAAAAATAATTGGAAATATGTCGGCTACTGGTAAAGGCTGGCAGTATCGCTACTTTGAATGAGTAAGCGATTACCGCCGCCCATGGACACCTGCAACACCAGAGGCGTCACAAGTGCGTTGCCGGCCTTTTAAGTAAGGAGGACGCTCTTTTCTTGAAGGTTTGAAGGTCGTATTGGTCCGGGAATACCGCAGGCGACAGTTCATTCCACAGTTTTGAGCCTCACAGGCAGAAAGTTCCTTGAAAAGCGCACAGTTGTGGACCCATCTAGATGATGGGGATGAAATTTCTGTCGCGAAGGACGAAAAGCCTGTCTGTTTACATGTAATTATTTTATTTTCAGGTGAATGCAAAGAGTAAATAAGTTCCTCTTAAAAAAAATGTTATGAATGCTATAACTAAACGTTTAAGTTAACCTCAACAAAACGTAGACCTTATTTTCTAAACTTGCCATACATAAAATGTAAATAACATAAAATCAATAGTCAATAATGAGGTCACAGCTCTTATTAGCATTAAAAACAATCATTTTTTTAAATAAGAATATTGACTTTACAGATTAAATGATGAAGTAAGACCAAGTATTTTAAATCAATTGCCATGAGTTTCTTTGTCAGTATTTTTCTCATACGGTTCTACGCTCTTTGGAAACTGAAAGTTGTAGATCTACACAAAAGGGCACACCACATTAGTTTTTGGTGTTTTCACCTAATTCACCTTGACAGCACAAGCTGTGGCGTTTGTTTGTGTCGATCTTTGATTATTATCTGTAGCTTTAATTTAACGTTCAAAATATTTCAATTTCTAAACTACTCTCGATTACACCAGACACTAACACTTTACATCCTGTGTTTATTTCCATCCCACAGTTTCTTGGAAGAGATTGCACTTTGAGCGATAATGCCGCCAATTGTGCTGACTTAGTGTTATGTTTTATTGAGTTATCTGGTGTACAATCAATAGTTTGTTATTATTATTAAATTTTGAATTTGACATTTAAACACAATTAGGTGGACATTCGCGTAAATATGCATGTCATTATACAAATTTGACAAGCTACTTTAAACAAGGGAAATCTTTGTTGTTTTGACAGTTCAAACGATTGATCGGCAAAGTTTCAAGTTTGTAGATAGTGCAAATGTCAATAGCTTTTTCTTTTCATGAAATGGCAGCCCCTCGGATCAGCTATTTCTGACAATCTCAAGTATTTACTGTTCGAACCTTCAAGCCTTCGTGGTGATGAAAATAATGATAACAAAATGTGGATGAGATAAAATGGGAACCGTCTTTCGAAAAAACAAAAAACAACAGCATCTTTGCTTTACAGTTTTGTTTTGAAAAATCGGAAGCAGCATTATTGACATACTACACTGGATAGTGTACAATGTTTTAATGATTCGTCTTACCTGATCAATATACAATTAAAAAAATGATTATATTACAATTCGACTGTGGAATTATCCTAGAGATGTAAATAGTTTAATTATAATTCTTAGTCGTTTGTAAGATAACAATTTAAGTAAATAATAACACAAAGTTTCAAAGTTTTAATTTTTAAATAGAAAATAACAAGAATCTCTTTTATATGAAAGTGGGAACCCTTCCACCGAAGTAATCTTTCTTTGAGAAGGTTGAAGAGCAAATTTATGTATTAACCTTTATCTGATCACTAATGTAATTGTAAAGTATGAAAGTGTAATTGTCATACTCCAGTTTTAAAATAGTTTATCTTCAAAAGTAACTTCAACTCTTCCATTTTTAATCAAAGAATGAAGTATATGCTGTATACTGACTAAAAGATAAATAAGTATAACAAATATTCACGTGAATCCAGTTGAAATAGTTGCCGGCCTCTAATAATCTTGAGAACAATTAAGGGTTAGAAGATGTTGTTAAAAATTAATACCAGTTTTATTTTAAAGCAACTAAGTACAAAGAGATTTTGTGTTTGAAGCATTTGACTGCTTCTGTGGCGCAGTGGTTGCGAATGCGACTGCTGTGCAAGAGGTCTCGAGTTCGATTCCTGAGTCGGACCAAATGTTTGTATGATCTGCAAATATTTGTTTCGGAGTTTGGGTGTTTTCTATGTATAATATGTATGTATTTACAAAAAAAAAGTATATAAGTATTAATATGAGTTATGTAGTACCCATGGTAAAAATTCTGCATACTTTGGGACTAGATGGCGTTGTGTGTTAAAATGTCTGAACATATTTATTATTATTATTATTATTTAATCTTTCTTGATTTTTACTGCAATTAAATACCTTATTATAATGTCTGCTTTTGCTATCTAGGTGACTCCACAGCAAAGGAACCTACTCAAGACGTGCTGAGGAGTTCTGAATATTCAACCTCCAGCAACCTGAATGAACATAAACTCGTCCAGGATACTTTCAAAAAACTTCATGAAGTCACTGCTGCAGGCATAACAGATGAGAATAAAAAGAGACTAAGTGTACAATATACGTGCGACACGTGTCGGCAATGTTACAGTTCTAAGTGTGAGTTAGAGAGACACGTCCGTTTGTGTTTTGATGTGTGGGAGAAAGATCTGTCACGTGGGATCCCTAAAAGTGCTCAAACACGCACTTCTCAGAAACAACATCAGTGTACCGTGTGCGACAAACTATTCGCACGGAAGTTTATTTTAAAAATACATATGCGCATACACACTGGTGAGAAACCTCATCAGTGTCATGTATGTAAGAAACAATTCTCTCAGAAGAGTAATTTAACATCACACATGCGTACACACACTGCTGAGAAACCATTTCATTGTAATAAATGTAAGAAACAATTCTCACATAAGGATCATTTAATTGGACATATGCGTACTCACACCGGTGATAAACCATATCATTGTGATATTTGTAAGAAACAATTCTCACTAAGGCACAATTTAACAAGGCATATGAATACACACACTTTTGGAAAAGCCATATCAGTTTAATATGGAAAGCAAGGATTCTCAAGAAATCTATTTTAACTACACGTATGCGCGACCATGGGCGTATCCAGCATTTTATTATTATCTTTTTGGAATAGAGGGCAAACGGGCAGACGTATTGCCTGATGGTAAGCCATTACCACCGTCCATGGACATCCGCAACACCAGAGGCATTACAAGTGCGTTGCCTTTGGGTGATAGGGAGAGGTCGGGGGATGTGCGTATTATCACTCACTTGATGAAACACATCACGAGACTAACACTCCAGTCGAGCCCGCACATTCATAGGCTCTTCCACGGAAAGAAACACTTTCTCTAAAAAAGTTTTAGTCAAGCATCTTGAACATAATCTTTCGTATACCTCCTCAGTAAGCCACGAAACCTGTAAATGTTTAGCTTTGTTGCCGTTGGATGTTTTTGAGCCGCCCTAAGGCCTAGAACTAAGCTTCACGATTGTTGTCCTATGATAACAACCGGGACCGTCTGCTTAACGTGACCTAATCACGAAGACGCTAACGATATCATACCACCAGCGGTCACCTACCCAGGTACTGACCGCGCCGATGTTACTGATTCGTGATTGTTCCTAATCACCGAGTGCAACTAGGTTATGATTACCTCATAAAGAAAGGAAAAGATATATATTATAAGAAAAGTGATGTATTTCCTTACAAGTGGGGACTATAATGTGCGGAGCCTGTGTCTATATAACAATCTGCGAGCGCAGTCGGCGGGGACTTATCGTCTGAATGGTCAAGCTGTCTCTTTCTGCCTATTTGATCTGTGTAGTTAATTGCTTAAGTGACTTGTATTTTAATAAAAACGTTTGTTAATTCGGTTTAGAATTTTATAATTATTAGTAAAATTAGTTCGGTGCGATTTGATTTTTTTATTATTTCCACTTCTGGTTTCCAAAAAATATAATAAAATACGTTATTCAGTAAGTCGGTAGTGAGACGGCTGAGACTGGTACGGTTATACAAATTTATTTATGTCGGGTTTTCAATAAATAGTATATACTACTACTATTCTTAGACAGTAAATTAGCTACTGCGCTAAATCCACGCTTGGACAAACATAACGAGGTGAAGAACTGATACTGGTTTTTGCAGCCAGAAGTCTTAGGTATAAAATTCTAAACTTTTTATTATTTAATAGTAAGATCGAACTAAGTGGCGTGAAATTGGAGAGGCCTATGTCCAGCAGTGGACTGCGATAGGCTGATGATGATGATGATGAAAACGCGTCTACGAGTTTTTCTTTTAAATTTGATGATTCTGCTGTATCTGCATTAGCGAAAAGGTTGACAACCTAGTTTGATATATTGAAAATATCCTGGAATCGCTTTGTAAAATCAGCATGAACAGCGTTCAGGTGTTGGCTCTTTTCATGAACTGATGTAGGAAAGTGACTATATTCACCCCTTCCTAGATTTCCTTTCAAGATTGCCTACAAACAACTCTCGGCAATTTCTTCTTCTTTTCTAAATCGGACGAAGTTCGTGAATTCGTTTCGTTCCTCGTTATTTCTAAAAGTTGATTAATTGAGCAAAAAGAAAATTTTGAAAGTCTTAATGTAATAATAATTCAACGTATTTACACATTTTATCGATATTTTTCGTTGTTTTATTTCAAAAAGGTTTTTTTCAAATGATTACTGATGGGTTTTCAAGACGAAGAACAATTTCGATTACCTTTTTGACCGCTGGCGTAAACAATTCCTCACTGATGGTGTGTGGTGTTCCCACTTTTACAATTAATATATACAAATAAATAAAATTGTAGTGCTAGTTTGTAACAATAAAATTACCGCTTTTTACTAAATGCATACCTAGGTATGTACAAACAAAAACAAAAAAACAACAACCCATAATGTCCCACTGCTGAGCTCGGGTCTCCTCTCAGGAGAGGGTTAAGGCCATTCGTTGGTCGCTGGCCAAGTGCGGGTTGGGGACTGGCAAGAATACGTTGTGGCTACGTAAATCTTGCCGTTGGATGTTTTTAAGCCGCCCGAAGGCCTCCAACTAAGCTTCACGACTGTTATCGTATGATAACAACCGGGACCGACTGCTTAACGTGACCACCGAATCACGGAGACGCTCATGGTAACATGCCACCAGCGGTCACCCATCCAGGTACTGACCGCGCCATCGTTGCTTACCCTCGATGATTGTTTCTAATCACCGAGTGCAACTGGGCTATGAGCGCCACATGTATGTACACGGTACATATACCAAAATAACATTTTTTTTTATATTTTGTCTGTATGTTTGTTTTGGCTAATGGCTATGCTATGGCTAATAGTTATGGATCGACACATGCAGGCAGTGAGTTTGGTTGTTTTCACCTGATTCACCTCGACAATAGAGTACATCTGTGGCGTCTGTTTGTGTCGATCTATGGTTATTATATGAAGCTTCAATTTAACGTTCATAAATGTCACTTTGTGTCTTAATTGAATAAATGATTTTGAATTTGATTATAATATCTGGGACGGCTGGACCGGTTTTGACGCGACTTTCACTGACAGATAGGTATAAGGAGTAACCTAGGCTACT
Organism: Hyphantria cunea; assembly: GCA_003709505.1. Taxonomy (NCBI): domain Eukaryota; kingdom Metazoa; phylum Arthropoda; class Insecta; order Lepidoptera; family Erebidae; genus Hyphantria; species Hyphantria cunea. Next base: position 55,578 of record PKRV01000646.1, read on the forward strand.
CTTTCTTTAGATTTGGTTCGCCCCGCGGCGTTACTCGCGCTTGATATACCATCGCGGGGCTCAACCAGTCATTAAATAATAAAGGAAATTTTATCAGTATGTATTTTATATAAATGCTCTTGAAGCCTACTTCTTAAAAGTTTCACGACTTAATATGAAAATACTCTTTGTGCAATTGAACACTAGAAATGAAAATGAATCATTAAAATGTGTGTACGCGCAAAACACTAAATTGGATAATTCTTCTTTAATGTGTTTGCTATTGTCAGGACAAGGTTTATATTAAAATTTTTAATAAAAGCGACTGTATACGAAATACGAAGCACGCCGGTCTGGCTAGTAGGTAATAATTAATAGGAAATCGATATTTTTCGTACTCAATGCTGTACCGCCGATATGTCTTCTTAGATTCAGACATTATAAAATTCACAACATCAATACCTTATCTTATTACTCAATTGATAGAAAGATGTAAAATTACTGCCTATGATGATTTCTTTGTTTGATCAGTACCCGCGAGTTTGGATCACTGGTATAGCATATAAAACAATCGGCATTAAAACCACTATCTAAGGCTTTCAAAGATTTTATTCGAGCTCCTTGTGTGCCTTTTTTTGTTAGGGGGGCATTTGTCCTGAAAACAGGTTAATAAAAGTTCCCAAATTTCTTTTAAAGCTTGATTGCGTACATCATGTCTATGCTTTCTTGCATAGACTTGTTACCGCCAATCCTAAACTGAATCAATTAAGTTTTTACCTCATGAACAAATGAATAAACTCAAAACTTCTGTCTGTCTTCAAGCATCGAAAGGGTTAGCATCTTTGTCACCAATACAATTCGCACAAGTTTGTGACATAGTTCAAGATCTCAATCATATGTATTGCTATATAAAATAGCGTAGGCGTTCATACTTCTCAAAATTATGTAATAACAAGGAACGCATTATTAAAAAAATAAAACCCGATTGCTTAAAAATCATACATAAAAAAATTAGTTATATGTATTCGTAATCACCGTTAAAAATATATTTATTTTGATAACACACTCGATGTATTTTGAAAACCTTTTTTTATATTACTTTTTGCCTCCAAAAATGCTTAATTTAGATTTTTCTTAATTTTGATGTACCGTGTCACACTCTCACGACTAAGATGAATCTATTGACACAACACACATAAAAATACGACCAACTGTTTAGGCTCTAGGGCGTGCCAAAGAAATATACAATGCAACGCCCGTAGCCAACCGAGATGGCGGCACAGCAACACATTATAGTAGCACAAACTTATAATATCTCCATAGCACATCAAGTAGATCGGTTAGAATATGAATGTCTGCGCATTACCCCAACCGGCGCCATTCATATCATCTGACATTATAGATCATATTTATATTATATATGAATATCATCATATCATATATACATATTATCGATCACATTGCTTATCATAATTATTCTAATGATTATCAACATATAATTATTATTTGATAATACAGGATTGTGTTACATTAAAGATTTATTACGCCGGAAGTACCATTGTACAAAAAAGAGTACAGACGTCATTAAAATATTTCTAAGTGACGCCGGAAGCTGGCGAGCGCAAGATGCCAAGATATTAATACTCGTATTATTAATATGAACCAACTATTTACTTGATTATTAAAGTATAAGGTTATAATATATATGAGGTTGGAATCGTTACTTATAACAAAATACATACACTCGAAAGACATAATCCTCCTTCTTTCGCAGTCGGGCTAAAACTAACACACCTGTTGGTGAGAAGCCAGGAGTTGCTAGATATATATACGACTATAACGCTTGAGTATGTCACTTACAACTTCGGGTTACTCTTTAGTGTGCTGTTCGATTTTAGTCTATATTATTTTCCACCTTTAATACCTGCTAACTGTAAGACGGCTCCATTTTTTTCTGAGTATATGTCAGACTATCGATCCTAAAAGTTTCATCTTTCCCCAAATGACGTAAGGCAGACTTAAGTCTCAGGTTAACAGAAGACCGACGGAAGATAGTTTTTTGTTCTTGCGGAAGACGGTCCCCATTTCATGTCATCTACATGTTTTATCATTAATCCCATCACGACGAAGACTTTGATAATTATTATTGAAGACTTTTAATACTTGACTTGCAGAAATAGCTAATCCGGGTGTTTGCCATTTCATCAAAAAAAGAAGAAGAACAGTAGACAGAGACAGAAGTTTTGAGTTTGACTGCGTTGTGGTTTATTAATGCTTGTTTAAATGATTATTTAGAGGAATGAATAGGATGTTGTACAGAAGAGAGAGACAAATTCTCTCTCTTCTCTCGCATTCTATCGAAGGCGGATAGGTATCCATTTAAGCTGTTTGCGATGGTAATCCAAATATGAATCGTATGCAAAGATTTTGAAGTCTTCAGTGAGTAAGAAAACTGGCATGAGCGTAATCAAGGATGGGGAAAAGAAGGGATTGTGAAAAAGTAATCTCCGTAGATTTAGGTTAAAAATTGCAAAGTCTGCGCAAAGACGCTGCGGCGGCAAACATTTTGCGACTCAGCTCTTGTAGCTGAGGACTTCAGATTAAGGTATTATGAATGTAGATCCCCAAGTTCTTACTCTTTCACTGTACGGGATAGGTGTGCACTGAACTGAATTGATTGAGCTGTAGACTCTAGTACTAGTAATATGTTTTATATTTTTTCTATTTATTATTATAATTACTATTTACATACTACAAATATACATGAAAGTCACAACAATATTTTATAATCACTGCAATAGCTTAGTATTTAACGAGTTACTACCTAGTAACGAACCATAAATACACTTTGATACCTAATTTTTTATAAATACAATCACAGTACCGGCTAGTACGTATTGAATGTTAGTTTGTCTGCCGGGCTCGCTCTGATGAGAATAGCTACAACAAAGACTTCGGCGCTCTGCCATACGTCTCTACCACCCTTCAGACGAGAAATGCGGACACGAAATATTATGAACCATTATCATGCCTGAAACATAGGTCTTACCTATATCAGGCAGATCTTACATAATAATGAATTTAACAATTGTAATTTCATAGTAATAAATAATAAATACTTAGTTCTAATCGTATAAACACTTAAGAATTAATATTTTGCTTATTTTAAGTTTACTCTTAAAAAAACGCACAAATCTTGTAGTATATAAATACGATATAAATTTTATTATTATTATGATCATAATAATAAATGAGTTTTTCCCGCGGCTTCACTCGCGCAGATATAAATATTTTCATCCCCTATTTTACCCCCTCAAGGTGGGGGGGGGGCATTTCCAAAATTCCTTTCTTGATGTTCTCTTTCGTTATATAAAGAACCTACATCTATATATATATATATATAGATCTTCTTTAACACACATATATATATATATATGTGCGTAAAAGAACGTGACTGACTAAGATACCCAAAGACCAACGCACAGCCCACATCGCTGAATCTAGAATCCTGAAATTTTGCATGTATATAGATTAGTAGTATTATTACTATGCCCACAATACTGGCCTCTTCGTGCAGTCGGGTATAAGAGTACCCAATATCCCAATTCTGACCTTAGGCAGTCAAACTGAAATGTTTCATTTTTTTTTGACTGGACTGTGGAGTCCTTCTTCTACCTGTCTTTTATTAATAACCTACGAATCGATTGTGCCACTTTTCATTTTCAAATTAGATAAGTCGGTACTGGTATCGCCAGTGATAAAACTCATTAAATTCCAAGTTTCCTCAAGGAATTGTCTTTACACCGGGTCTTAAGAGTGAAAGTCAGGCCGAGGCCGCGCCGAGGCAGTCAAATTAGTTATTGGATTGAAGGACCTACTGCACAACGTCCTTGGTGGGCGGTATGTTCAGGTAAACCTATATAAAACCAATGTTGATGGTAACCTATATAGTAGATAGATAGATAGATAATACTTTATTTGTACACCAAGGTTTACACACAATATACAATTCTATAAATTATAAAAAAAGATAAAAATGAAAATGTGATGTACAAAGGGCGGCCTTATTACTCATTGCAATTTCTTCCAGGCAACCTTTGGATGGACAGGTTTCATTCAAAGCTGGTGCAGGGTATTTAAGAATGAGAAGAAAAAAAAAAAAAAAAGTTTTTACGTATATAACAAAAAAAACAAATTATATTACAAATTTAATAAATAATGATATGAAATAATAATAATACTATAGAATAAATAGTAGTGGGTGCTATCACTATACGGTTTATATACTGTTCGCCCTTCGTGCAAGGTGACAAATTAAAGAGTCAGGCCGTTCGCTCTGATTTATTCACACACTGTAAATATATAATACTTACATAAGAGTTAACGCGACACGACAGTTAATCGAGAACGACGGCCTTGCGCCGCTCGCGCTCCGCCGGCGTAAATGAAATTGCTGACTTTGATAATACATATATGTGTTCCTACACATAAAACATTATATATGAGAAATTAATATAATGCAGGTTATATGAATACAAATATATCTTTCTCCTTTGCTTTTTTCGGTATTTATTAATCTCCTTTCTCATGAACTTCGCAGTGCGTATCATCTGTATGCCGATGACCTGCCATTGTACTCTCAGGCAAATGTTGATGATATAACAGGGGCCATAGATAGAATCAACAATGATCTTAGGACTATTGAGAACTGGTCTACTAGATTCGGATTAACAGTTAACCCGACAAAGTCTCAGGCAATACTAATCGGCAGTCGGCGGTCAATGGACAGAGTCGATTATGAGACGCTCCCTAAAATTATAATGAACGGTTTTACTATACCTATTAGCCAAACAGTGAAAGACCTAGGCTTACAGCTCGACTGTACTCTAAATTGGCGCGATCAAGTCACCTACGTATGTCAGAGGGTTACGGGCATACTCAGAGCACTATATCGCTTAAAAAACTTTATGCCCGTGAAAACTAAGACAACGCTTGTGCAATCTCTTATCTTCCCATTGATCGACTATGGTGACGTGTGCTATTACGACCTGAATGCAGATCTTCTCAACAAGTTAGATCGTCTTCTTAATAACTGCATTCGATTCATCTTTAATCTTCGTAAGTATGACCACATTTCCAGTTTTCGTTTCCAGTTAGGTTGGTTACCTATTCGTCAGTGCAGAAAAATGCGCGCACTCACTTTCTTGTATACTTTCCTCAATTCATCCTCTCCGACTTATTTAAGAACACATTTTCAACTTTTACGCAATAACCATAACCGAAACCTTCGCTCTGCTAACAATCTCCTCCTCCTTTGTCCTTCACACACTACTTCTTTTATGGGCTCTTCGTTCTTTGTCCAGTCTGTTCTCTTGTGGAATGCGCTTTCTCTCGAGGTCAGAACGGCTAGAAACCGTTATACTTTTAAGTCCAAGATAAAGGAGCTTTTACTGGCTGAACTGGCGGAGTCAGCAGGGTCTTAGTTAGTCATCGGATAATAAATTTGTATCCTATAGTAATAAATATATATGTATGTCTAAGTATGAATTACTGTATATATTTGTTATATATATATGTATAATATGTGTAAGTGTATGTGTGTATGTGTATGTGTGTATATATTTATGCTAATTTAAACTTATTATAGTATTCATGAAAACCATATATCTATATAAATCTACCACTATAGCTATAATTTCTTTTAGGTGCACCTACCTCACTTTATCTCTGCATCGCTCAATCGGTCGACTGGCAGAGAATGCCTTAGGCATTAAGTCCGCCGATGCATGTAATTGTGCATAAAGTATTAAATAAAAAAAATAAAAATAAATAATAAATAAATAAACCTACTGTAAGAATTGTTTCTTACATTTACTACCATATGGTGCTTCACCAGTGTGCGAACGCATGTGTTGTTAAATTACACTTTAGCGAGAACTGTTTCTTAGGTATATCACAATGATGTGGTTTCTCACCAGCGTGTTGACGCATGTGTCTTGTTAAATTATGTTTTAGTGAGAATTGCCTCTTACATATATCACAATGGTGTGGTTTCTCACCACTGTGTGTACGCATATGTGTTGTTAAATTACGCTTTTGTGAGAATTGTTTATTACATATATCACAATGTGGTTTCTTACCAGCGTGTGTACGTATATGTTCAATCAAATGATACTTACGTGAAAATTGTTTCTTACATATATTACAATGATGTGGTTTCTCACCAGTGTGTGTACGCATATGTCCAATTAAATGTCCCTTTTGTGAGAATTGTTTCTTACACATATTGCAATGAAACGGTTTCTCGCCAGTGTGTGTACGCATATGTATAGTTAAAGATTTCTTTTCTGCAAATTGTTTCTTACATTTATTACAACGATATGGTTTCTCACCACTGTGTGTACGCATATGTGTCGTTAAATGACCCTTTTGTGAGAATTGTTTCTTACATATTTTACAATGATGTGGTCTCTCACCATTATGTGCACGAATATGATCAATTAAATGATGCTTTTGTGAGAATTTTTTTTTACATATATCACAATGATATGGTTTCTCACCAGTGTGTGTACGCATATGTGTTGTTAAATTACCCTTCACTAAGAATTGTTTCTTACATATTTCACAATGATGTGGTTTCTCGCCAGTGTGTGTACGCATATGTCCAAATAAGTGATCCTTTTGTGGGAATTGTTCCTTACATGCGTGATCCTGATATGATACCTCATTGTTGTGTGCAATCCTGTGACGAGTTAGATGGTGAATACGCGAGAAACGTTTATTACACACGTTACACTGATGTGGTTTCTCAGCTTTGTGTGTATGAGCACTTGTAGTGTTCTCGCACGAGAGGTCTTTCTTCCAGACATTATAGCACAAACTAACGTGTTTCTGTAACTCACACTTTGAACCGTAACAATGCTGACACGCGGCGCACGTATATTGTACACTTGCAGTTATTTCTTTATTGTCATCTTTTATGTTTGCAGCAGTGACTTCACGAAGTTTTTTGAACGTATCCTGGACGACGTTATGTTCATTCAAGTTGCTGGAGGTTGTATCTTCAGAATTTATCTGCACGTCATGGATAGGTTCCTTCAGTGGTGGGTCACCTACGAGTATATAGTAAAATATAAATTACAATAAGGTATTTAACTATGATCAAAAGTAAGAAATATAAAATGTTTTGAATATTATACGGCCTATAGATTCAATCGCGGCCTATAACTCCATTTTCCGAGGACTTCTCCCCTTGCCCACACCCTGGGCTGGGCGTAATGTCTTACGCTACTAATACTGGTCATAGGTGGGCCTGCGTAAGACGGAATCCAAATTATTCCATGACCCCCGTCGAGGTTCGCCCTCCAGCGCCTCTATCGTGGTCAATTCTGGCCCAGATGAATTATCTGGGCCTGATCCTCGACGGCTGGTGGCTCATCGAAGAGTATGTGGTATGGGTAATATAGTAACCACAGAAAATTTCAGAATCAAATGTTGAGGTGAAGATAAGAACACAAGTTTAATGGCACTCAAAAACAGAAGGTTCACAGCAAATAATGCAGCACAGAAAAAAGTGAAGAAAAATGCAGATGTAGATAGATACAAAATAACACGCACAAAAATTAGCAGATTCAACTAAGGTAATATCAAACAGTATCAACGCAACATGTGAGGTTACATACACACAGGTATATAGATGCGCTTACGCCGGCCTAAAACATGGCCATATGCCTCGTAAGAAAAGGTGTGGTCCCGTTACGGTGAATGTAAACAATATCAATAAATGTTATTTGATTCGTCAAATTACTTATTTGGAATAAAAGTGGAAATAGTACGATAGTATCTGTAAATAGTAATTGTTTTATATTCTAATAACAATAATAATATATAGTAACAAGAAAGAAGTGATAACACCGGTTAACGAAGTGATTACATAGATATTATTTAAATAGAATAGGAAATAGAATACTAAAACGATTGTTTGTTGGATAGTATGAATATATGTATGTATATGTATATACATATATATGTATGGATGTCTGTATGTATGTAAACCTCTTACAAGCACTTCCGACAATTTAGTCCGAGGTAGACCTCTGCCCTTCGGTGACTTTTGCCCAATTTGAATGGAGCCAGCTTCTGGTCTATTGACTTCGGGTAGGGAACGGCTGTCGCCCTCCGCCCAAAGCGTCTGTGTATATAATGTACGCGAGTGCCGTGAAACCGCTGGACGAGCCACGAGGGCTATTTGGTCGTCCCAGAAATTTCTACTTCACGCACTAACTTTGACATCATAGCGGCTCACCAGCCAGTGATCAGTGGAGTTGGCAAGGCGGCAGAAGGGACCCTTTCCTTCCGACTTCTCGGTACGGTTGCTTAGGGAAGTGCGGTCGCTAGGCGGGAATCAAGTCCCGCCTACTACCACTGCGACTGCAAACCTCGGCCCAGCTCACGCTGGCGGCTTGTCCCGCCTGAGCGTCGCAGGCGTCGTGCCCTCACTGCAGTCCGTCATATGCTCCATCGCCAGTGGCGAAAACCATTTTATCACAGTCACAGCCTTCTTCGAAGACAACATTTCGCAGAAGGAGGCGGAGGAGAGAGCCCGGGAGAACATCCACCACTCGGACCGCTGGAGCCTCATGCAGTCTGAGTGTGGCTGCGGATGGACGGAACGGGTTTCCTCTCTATCAGCCTCAGTGTCCAGCCGCGAGGATGCGACGTACGTGTGTGCCGTATACCGCTTAAAAGATTGTGACGGTACCCACGTCAGTGCGGTTAGGCGTTGGTTGGAGTCCGAATGTCATAATAACAGAAGTTTCCCGACCCCTCCTATCTAAGGTGCAGTGTGGCACACCGTGTGGTTTTAGCAGGTCGGCTTCCAATAAACCAACCCGCCGTAAACCCTGGTTGGGTGAGGGCCCGCCTTGGTTTCCACACCTTATAAGAAATAAAGTTGTCAGTATATTTGATGGCACTGACCTCCCAGTAACAATTGTCACAGGTATTCATGGCAATCAGGAGTGACGTGTTAATGTGCTCTCCGACTCACAGACGGGAAACATCGCTGTTTCCATACATGAAGAATTTCTTGTAAGAAAACCCAACTAAAGTCAGACACGGGAATCAAACCTGAGACTTACTGTCCAGCAATCGCTACGCTAACCGCTAGACCAATGAGCCAATTCAATAAAAACATTTTAATTAAATCAGAGTGTTCGACAGAAAAAAGAAAGTAGTTGTTCGATATTACTGGAGGGTAGTAGTAAAGAAGAATGGCAGGTCCTGTACCGCTAGTAACATGTGATGGCTGGGCATGAGATTTATACCGTTTATAAACTGAATCATATTAAATTTGAATTGAAATTATTATAATTTAGGTGAATGCAAAGAGTAAACAAATTCCCCTGAAAAACTGACTGCGATAGGCTAATGATGATGATTTAAATATAGACTCACGCAATATACATACTTGTCCAGTGTCCGATTTGTTCAACCTTTACAGTAGTTACAAAATCGTCGTGTGAGTCTGCAGATGGTACGTCGTCAGAGACACTGCTTTCCTCCAGAACATCCTCATCGACATCTGTGAACAACACCAGGTCCTAAACATGAATACGTTTTTACTAGAACTGTAGCGAGAGAAAGAGAAGTATATAAGAATATATTTTACTAATGTACAAAAGATATACGTTCTCTACATGTTTGCACTTCTTTGAACCACTTCATATGAATAATTGTAAATTCTTACCTCCAGGATCACTTTGTTCATCTTTTACATCACTCGCCACGAACAGAGTGCCCACACCAACACTGTCTGCATCCATCTCCAGTACATGTCCCATGTTCTCCTCATTCTTGATGTCCGAGTATGCAGGCAGTACGCTATCAGAGATACTGTTTTCCTCCAGACCATCTTCTCTGATAACTGTAAACAACATCAAGTCCTATATGTGAGTCGGTTTGTATTAGAACTTTGCAGTGTGCTCGTGTAGTAAAGTAGATACTGTTACGAGCCAAGGTTGGTTGATTTAAAAAAAATAGTAACCTGACGACTGATTTAATGAGATTTAAAAAAAAAGTTTTTATGATCGCCGAGATGGCTGGGATCACTTCGATGTTTATCGCACCGGAACTCAAACTGTGGCTGAATTGCAATGACTATCTCGAATATTGAAAATCATGAATATTCGTGACAATGGAGATGTGAAGGCACTCCACTAGACTCAGATCAGAAGATACCTTTGATTCAATTCATGTTTGTGTCGGGTGAAGAGAACAAACAAATAAATATGAAATATTACCTTCACCAACATTTGGTTCGTCTTTCACTTCACACTTCAGAGCTTCCACACGAGCACTGTCTGCATACGTTCCTTGTACGCATCCAACGCTGAAGTGTATGACATTTTTCACGTAGAACCTTTTTATATTATATATTCCTGGTACATTCGTTTGTTCAGACTGTTGGAAAATATAAAAATTAATAAATATCAAAAACTTCTGTTCTATCTCCATTGTCTACAGTGCCTAAGTTGCGTTGCATTGGCCATATGACTAACTGTATGAATATCAACAGGAACAATATTGCAATTAAAAGAAAAAGTTTAAAAAACTAAAACCCTGCTATGTAATTTTTATAGCTCATGTCTGTTGCAGGTCATATTATTGATTGATGTACTACTAGACCATTTCAAGTCATGGTGGCTAACTATGCAAGAGATATTGCAAGGCATGAGGTTGTATGCAAATACAGGAGAATGCTCTACACTCTCACAATCCAATGGACTGCTCTACTACACAAAGGAGGGCATTTATTTATTTTATTGATTATTTATTTATTACACAGAGAAAAAACAAGCTAAGTAACAATCTTTGTCCCCCAAAACCTGGTTGATGGTTTGACTTGGGGATATAGTCTCGGTACAATTACGGACTTATAAAATAAAATACTACATATTGCTAAGTGAAACTAACAATTTGGAAGAAAAACTTTACTAAATATGATATTATTTTTAAACTTTTAAACAAAAAACTTATTATAGTGAATCTTATGAAGAATACACACACGCACACACTCCTGGTGATGGTGTTATGTGACCTGGGGTATGAGTGTTAAAATTCCAAATATTCCTAAATTCAAAAACTCAATAGCACTTTCAGCCCAAACAACAAAAATATTCTGTTTATATTTTTTCGTAAACTCATTAGGTACTTATTTCTCTTAGCCTACAGCATTCCCAAGATGGTTCTGAATCCACTTCTAGTTCAATCAGTTTTTGAGGCTAAACTGTTCAATGCTGTTCAACGGAGACAGTAATAACATTGTCAATTAATTATATATTAAATTTGAGTGTGAGGTTATGTTTCCTTTAGGCTTTGCCCATATTTAAAATATTTACACAGCATTTATAGTTAATTCGGTAAGGTTATAGATAGACTTTTACAAGAGGTAAAAACAAAAAACTTTAAACTAAATACTCATTATTATTACCAATTATAGGATCAGCAATAAATCATTTATCTAAAAATAACTACTTTTTATGAATTTGTTGACATTTAACAGGTCAATTGAGGTTTGTTGTAGTAAACCTATTTTAATGTCATTAGTCATGACATCATTCAAACCCTCTAGGAAACATCATCCTACAAATGGCAATAAAATCTCAAACTATAACCAACCTCATTACAGCTCAGCATTTGAGTGAACCACTCCTCACTGCGGAGACAGCTCTTCCTCAAATCATAGCAGTTCTTGAGCTTTGCACAACATATGTAGCAAACCAGTATAGATCTGCCATCTTCGGTTTCAAACTGTAAGTAGTTACAAAGTTGGTTAATACCAGCATCAGTGCCTTCCTTGCTTAAACTAATAACAACACAATGGCATCTACACTTAAACTTAGTTTGGATTTAACTCCACTTACTAAAACACCTAGACATTATTCCGAGCCAAGTTAAAAAGTAAAATTCTATAATCAATTTGATGGGTTCACACAATTTATTACAAGAAAAATGTATCTTAAATATATGTTTAGTACATATTTGTCATACTTTTTATTCATAAAGATCAAAATGCCATTTGGATTTAGCATAAAATATATGCTAAATGTTACCACTATTTGTTGTGGATTATAATAATTATAATTTATTTACAAAATATACACTTAATACACCTCATTTACTGTTATCAGAAAATAATAACAATCAGTTCTTATGCAAACAAATATGTTAGTTCTTGGCTCCCAAACTAGGTTTATCTGCTGCTGTTACCTGTGACTTGAGAGCCAGTTAGAGACATAGAGGTGTTATTAGTTAAACTCGCTCAAACAGATGTTTCTCAAAAGTTATAAACTTGGGTATAACTGATTGTGTTTGTGTTGTTTGCACAGGTCACGAAGTGAATGAGAAACTTGATATATACAGATATGAAGCAACATTGCGCAGCAACCAGGAGGTATGATCGTTTAAATTGCAATTCCTTACCGGCAACAAAACTAAAGACTCGTACATTTCTTGTAAATGAGTTCCGACAATTGGAACCAATCGAATGTCTTCTCCTAAACAAACCCTACACATCGAAAGCTTTTCCATGGTTAATTCTACAGCAAGTCCACACTCTTTCTTTGTAACCTTATGATAAATTTTACATAGTTTCACTTTCAACGCATCTTTCTGTATATATTAAATTCCATGTTATAATTTTAAGAGCACTTTATTTATTTTTGCTTCAGATCCATAAAACCTATAATCTGACACTGACTTATTCATAAGGATGACTTTGACAGTTGACGATTAGTGCTTGGCTGTCTTTAAGCTATAGTGAAAATAATCGACTACGATTTAATATGAACGATAGCCAATAATAAATATGAAATCATCGTTTATCGTTCTAAAACAGTAATAATATCATATTATCAAATATTTATAGTATTTTGTTGAGAATTATGTTACACGTACATGTTGTGCTCTACAAATACTCCTAAAAATCGCGGGTCTCTTTTCAAATCAAATTAAAATGAGACACTATTATAGACTGATATCCCCCTTTTTTTTTTACTTGGAGGTATGCATTTACGCACTTCATTGCCCCCCCCGCGGGGACAGGGGGTTCGCTTCGTGTGGGACTCCTGACTGTCTCACCAGACTACCCACTAAACCACCACGGTGTGCCACTGTACGCCTGACACGGGAGAGATCCGGGAACCGCTTTCTTACGCCATCCGGACCCCTCCCAGCACCTGCCCGCACTGAAGCGGGCTCCGTCGTCTGATGGTAAACTCTCAATTTAGGCGACGTACGACACACGGGTAACGTCGCCCCCTCGCGGCTGGCCTGTGAAGCGGATGGGGGAAAACCCATCCCGCCCATCCGCGGCCACACTCAGGGCGGCATGAGGCGCTGATAGGCCGGTTCGCTGGCGGCGGATTGGGTCCGAGTGGAGATCGTCCTCCCGGGCCTTCTCCACCACCTCCTTCTGCGAGATGACTTCCTCGCAGAAGGTCGCGACCGCGGTAAAACTGCTCTCGCCACCGGCCATGGAGCGTACTACGGTCAGCAGCGAGAGATCTCCTCCGATGACTGCAGTGAGGGCCTGACGCTGCGGCGCCCAAGCGGGGCACACCGCCAGCGTGTGCTGGGCCGAGTCCTCACTGCAGTCGCAGTGGTGGCAGGCGGGACTCAATTCCCTCCGCGCGACCGAGTGCAGGGTATCCCAGCTCCCCCTGATTAACGTCCATTTAAGATAGATGAAATTTTTAAGATCGGTAGTTTAACACATACTCGGAAAGGAATGGATATTCGCTAAGCTGAAAGCGAGGCCACTTTGCAGTTTCATTAACTGCTGTATCACAGGTAAAACACTACACCAACTTACGTCCTATTACCTAAATTAATATAAATCATTAAATATATTATTTTCAAATACTGACAAATCTGCCGAGCTAAACAACGTCCCAGACTTATTTAAAGTGTATAACTGTTATAAGAACAAACGCCTCTGCTATTATTAACGGTAGACATACGCGTCATGTGAATTGAATGCTATATGAGTAAGCGTAGGCGCTCATACTACTTAACATAGACTAAACACTAACAACACCATTATAGTGCTCGTGAAAACATTAGTGTTTTAATTAGTTCTCTCCACTTACGTATCTCTAACAATCGCGATAAAACAGGATTATGTAAGGACAGTACTATCAGGTCAATACCTACTTGCGTTATTTACCAGCGAGTAGGTAGTTAAATTGACTGCCTCGTTGCTCTAGTGGTTAGCGTAAGCGACTGCAGATCAAGAGACCTCGGGTTCGAATCCCCACTCCGGTCGGCATAGCGGTGCGGTGCTGAAAGCCGTGCATAGTCTAACGTCGTTTTAGTTCGGTAGACTTCAGCACGGTGTTTGTGTGCGTGCGACTTGACGTATGCGTGTAGACTGTACGAAGCTCGCACGGATCGAGAACAGGTGCTCCAAATCAGACCAATTCCTAAGCAGCTGTTTGTAAGAAAGTATATAGGTGTATAGGTATCTATCATAAAAAAACGCTATGCAATAGCTTTACCGCGGCAGTATCCGAGTGCCACATGTATTTTATAATTATTCTAAAGATTATTAACATACAATTATTATTTGATAATACAGGATTGTGTAACATTAAAGACTTATTACGCCGGAGGTACGATTGTATTGTATAAAAAGAGTACAGACATCATTAAAAATATTTGTAAGCAGCGCCGGAAGCAGACAAGCGGAAAGCGCTAAGATATTAATATTATTTAATATGAATCAACTGTTTACTCGATTATTAATATTATATTTTATACGAGCTTGGCATCGTTACTTATAACAGTATATTTTTCATTAGAATAACATGTGTACTGTTTTAGTGAATGTTTAGTCAAATTAAAATTCAAATTCAAAATCATTTATTCAATTAAGACACCAAGTGACATTTATGAACGTTAAATTGAAGGTACAGATAAAAATCATAGACGACAGACGCCAGATGTACTCTATTGTCACGGTAAATTATGTGAAAACACCAAAATCCACTGCCTGCCTGTGTCGATCCATAACTTCCAGTTTCCAAAATGCGTAGGGCCTTATGAGCGAATACTGGAAAAGAAACTCATGGCCACTCTTTTTAAGTCAGATTTTTAGGTACAATAGTATTAGTATTACATGAATGGATAACTGTGTGCAAGCTGTTACCACCTGAATTTCGTTACATTAAATGCTTCAAAGCTAACATACTAACAAAAAAAAACAAAAAACACTCGGTGATTCCATTAAAGGTCTGAACCTAAACATAGCAATCATTCAAGGTGCACATCTACTTACATTCAGTTGCAAAATCTACTGTTAAAAATAATTCGTGAGTGGATTATAAGGCTAATGTTGTAGTTGAACGAACTAAATCAATAGTATAGGCTAAAGCATCGCTGATTAGGCCGACCAGTCACACCAAGCAGCACCCGCTCAAGAGTGCGACGCACGGACCAGCCATCGTCTCTCCGGTCATATCAGAGGGAAAGAAACGACCCGCACCACGACGACACCACAAGCAATGACATTTTAATGAGCATGACAAACCAGTCGAGATACTGATAAAAATCACTACTAATTAAATTACCTTAATAATCGTCATGCATTACTTTGAACTAACAATGATTTGTCAATAATTTAGCTTAATTATATGACAAAGAAGTTTTTGTGTAAATATCTAATGACACCTTAAGCCCACGACTGTTTGTCGTTTAGATAATCGTTGACGTTTTTCAGTTTGTTTGAATTTATCTACAATCGACTCCTTATATATGCCCGACTTACATAAATAAATAAAAAGGAAATAAGGAATAACAGTACATTATAGTTTAATAAATGCTGAATCGCCCTTTGTCACATACGTATCTCTGTCATTAAACTAGGTTTCTTGGGAATCCTTGCCTACAAAATTAGACTGATATGGCTTTTCACCAGTGTGTGCACGCATATCATCGTCATCAGTCTATCGCAGTCCACTGCTGGATATAAGACTCTCCAATTACACGCCACATATATTGATCCTGAGTTTTTCGCATCCAGCTTCTGCCAGCTGTCTTACGCAAATCATTGCTCTACCTGGCCCGTGTACGTCTTACACTACGATGGCAGAGACGCGATCTCTACTCAAGAACTCGTCACCACAACAGTAATCGGTTCTACGGCTTCGTATGTCATTACGTGTGGAACGCACTCATTGAAGACTTACGTCTTTGGGCACTGTGGGATCAATGATGAGAAGACCCGACGAAGCTTCCCAAAATTCCTCATTCACAAAGCTGTCGCTAACTAACTGCAAAGTTTGCCCAGGTATACGTATTTTTGAATAACTTCAAGAACGGCGCCGTGTACGGCAACCGGTTCCTGTAGTACATGTTCATGAACATTGAACGTGACCTTGATTTTGTCCAAGTTCATCCGTAGGCTGATGCGTACAGAAGAGTCAGCCAGGTCGCTCAGTATCTATTGTAGGTCCTGCAGCGTCTCTGCCATGATGACGATGTCGTCTGCAAATCACAAGTGAGAGATGTATTCCAGTGACGCGTTTTGAACAAGTCCTCCTTG
This sequence comes from Hyphantria cunea, assembly GCA_003709505.1. NCBI lineage: Eukaryota > Metazoa > Arthropoda > Insecta > Lepidoptera > Erebidae > Hyphantria > Hyphantria cunea. The sequence goes on from PKRV01000646.1 coordinate 72,160, forward strand.
CATCAGTGAACAATTCGGGGATATAACGCCCCCTTGTTCTCCCTTGCCCCCTCGATGCAATGCTATGGATCTTGAGTACTGATTTCGTACTTGGACGGACATAGCGGCGGTCCGTCTAAAGACATCTCAACATTTCTTGGTCTTGTCACCATTTTTAAAGAACAGGACGACCACACTCTTACTCTACGCCCTTGGAGTTTTTGCTTCGAACAGCACAAAGTTAAAAAGCTCCCTTAGTACAGGCTTACCTCCAGCTTTATTATAAGCCCATCCTCTTCAGGGCCTTTTACCTTTTTTAGCTGTCCAAGAGCCAACTCTATTTCATTAGTGCTGACTTCTGGCACCTCATCGGTGTAGTGGCGTGCGAACGGCGCTCCAGAGTCCTCATTTTAGGTGTACAGTACTTATGTGCTTTGTTAAATTGTGCTTGAGTGAGAATTGTTTCTTACATATATTACAATGATGTGGTTTTTCACCAGTGTGTGTACGCATATGCCCAATCAAATTATCTTTTTGTGAGAATTGTTTCTCACAATTATTACAATGATATGGTTTTTCACCAGTGTGAATACGCATATGTCTTTTTAAATTACTCTTTTCTGAGAATTGTTTCTTACATTTACTACAATGATGTGGTTTCTCAGCAGTGTGTGTAAGCATATGTGTTGTTAAACTACATTTTTGTGAGAATTGTTTCTTACAAATATGACAGTGATGTGGTTTCTCACCGGTGTGTGTACGCATATGTGTTGTTAAACTACACTTTTGTGCGAATTGTTTCTTACAAATATGACAATGATGTGGTTTCTCAACTGTATGTGTACGCATGTGTGATGTTAAATTACTCTTTTGTGAGAATTTTTTATTACATATATCACAATGATGCGGTTTCTCACCAGTGTGTGTACGCATGTGTGCTGTTAAAATAAACTTTCGTGAGAATTGTTTATTACATATATGACACTGATGTGGCGTCCCATTGGCATGTGCATGCCTGTGAAGAGCTAAATGGCAATTACGTGAGAATCGTTTGTTACACACGTTACACTGATGTTGTTTCTGAATGGTGTGTGTGTAGGCACTTGAAGTGTTCCCACGTGATAGATCTTTCTTCCACGCAGTACAGCACAAACGAACGTGTCTCTCTAACTCACACTTAGAACTGTAACATTGCTGACACGTGTCGCACGTATATTGTACACTTGGTCTCTCTTTATTATCATTTGTTATATCTGCAGCAGTGACTTCATGAACATTTTTGAACGTATCCTGGACGAGTTCATTTTCATTCAGATTGCTAGAGGATGAATCTTCAGAACTCTTGTGCACGTCTTGAGAAGGTTCCTTTGGTGTGGAGGAACCTAGATAGTAAAAGCAGAAATTAAAATAAGGTACTTAATTGCAGTAAATATCAAGAAATATGAAATGCTTTAAACACAATATTTCGGGGGACTTATTTTGTTTCAAAATTAAACTGGAATTATTTTTTAAAAACATCTTCCTAGCCTTTATACATATTCCCAAAACCTGACCTAAATATTAGTTTATCCACGGAACGACTGGCTTCTGACCTCCGCATCCCTAAGGGTGAATTGAATTCCAAAGTGAAGGGCATTTATCTACCAGTAACCATTGTCCTACACCTTCATGACAACTAGGATCGACGGATTAACATGCGCTTTTTTTCATTCTCTCTACTACGAACCCAAATACCCGACTACAGTCAGACTCGGTACGGTGTTCAGTATTTATAGGAAATTAGATGTTCGGTATTACTGAGGTACTAGATAATTTATTTATTTACTAGCTGTGCCCGCGACTTGGTTCGCGTGGATGTCGGAACTTAACCATGTATTTTTTAGTACGAAGCGCTATTGGAGGATACCGATACAAATATTTATGCTAGTGCTACTTTATAAACATTCATTAGCTGTGGAACCATCTGGAGCGTACACAAAAAGGTTATTAAGGGTTGTTTACGTGTGAAAAAGCTACGTATAGTTGACCATGGGAAAAGCATCCAATACTTAGGTCCACGCCCGCAACGGATAATGTCTGACCCTGAGCTTTATTAATCGTCATGGCATAACAGAGACTGACTGGGAATTGCACTCGTTTGAAAGAGAAAGGAAAATTGTTAGGAATTAGAGCTATTCTTGGAATAAAAACAATATCACCGGCGCCGCAACCGGTTAATGTTTCAGTTTCGATTATGTTTTGCTGCAGATTTGTGACTTTTAGCCGAGTGCCATTAAAGAGTTTGGGAGGCCATAAGTTTCTGAGAAATGATTGATCTCCGCAGACGGGAGCGCTGCTGTACGAAGTCTGTAGCCATATGGATATGCTCAATGAGTCGGTCAGTTTCGGGTAAACCCAGGGTAAATGAGATAGAATGTTTTATATTCCAGACCAAAATATATTTACTTTACAGTAAGTGTTCTATACAATGCAGGGTTTTATTATTCAAATGGATTAAAATTCAAAATCATTTATTCAATTAAGACACTAAGTGACATTTAATTAATACTGTGTAAATTTAGGAGTATATCAATTTAACAACCATGCACAAATGGCGGCCTTATCGCTATAAAGCATTCTCACACAGGCAACCTTTGGATGGACAAATAGAATGTAAAAAAGACAAATTCAAGGGTAGCTTTGGTGTTCAATCAAAAATACATAAAGAAAAGAATTACCTTGGCTCAGATGAAAGTAAATAAATAAAAAAATAGATTAAGAGATTAATATGCATAAATAAAAAACATATGAATAAATATGAAGAAAACAGGAATAAAATCATAAAATATTTTTAAGCATGTAATAAATTAAGAAGATAAGCAGAGGTCGGTAGGCCTAGTGGTTTAAGTGGTCGCCACACAGCTTCCTGCTACGCCGTGTCGTAGGTTCAAATCCTACTTGGGACAACACTTTGTGTGATCCATAAACTGTTGGTCTAACTCAGGGTATACTTTTAGTTCGTTTCATGTATGTTTATACAGTCCCCCACGACACAGGAAGTATATTCAAAATGCAAGTTTTCTTTAAAAAAAACAGTGTTCTTTGTCCATGCAGGGATGCGACACATTTTATAAAAAAAAAATATTTCGGACATTCATCATCATCAACAACCCATAATCTTCCACTGCTGGGCTCGGGTCTCCTCTCAGGAGAGGGTTAAGGCCATACGTTCCCACACTGGCCAAGTGCAGGTTGGAGACTGATTTCGGACAACTAACACACAACGTCTTCTAGTCCTAAGCTAAGCAGAGCTTGTGTTATGGGTACTAGACAACTGATATAAACACATATATACTTTCTTTTTGTAAATACATATATATAATACATAGAAATCACCCAAACTCTGAATCAAATATTTGTAGGTAATACAAACATTTGGTCCGACTCGGGAATCGAACCCGAGACCTCAAGCTCAGCAGTCGCATACGCTACCACTGCGCCAACGAGACAGTCGAATAGGTTATAGGCAATAGCAAAGCATTCCATTAATCAATAAATATTTCACAAACAGTCAGGGCGCCTCGGGCAATTTATGAAATTGGTCTGAAATTTTCAAACGCCATCTAGCGTTTGAAAATAAAACATTATGTAAATTCACACGCAAAGTACATACTTGTCCTTTGTCCGATGTGTTCCTCCTTCACAGTAATTACAAAATGGTCGTGTGAGTCCGCAGATGGTATGTCGTCAGACACACCGCTTTCTTTCAGAATATTTTCATCTGTAAACAACATCAAGACATATATGTGAATCGGTTTTTATTAAAGATTAGAGCTCCATCTCTCTGTAATAGTACAACACACAACAATCTGGAATGATAAATGAGTTACTCATCAATTCTTTACATCACTTCGATGTTCATCGCACCGGAGTTCTAAATGTAGCTGAATAGCGACGACTTTGTCGAACATTCAGAATTGAGAATATTCCTGACGATACAAACAGGGTCTATCGTAAATAATGAATAGCTCGGTAATGGAGTAGAACGTACGTGAGACTGGAAGAACATTGTATTTTCATGGCAGGGTTGTCAACCATGTGAGAATAGCGTAGACTTTTATACTTTATAAAATTCTGTCATTTCAGGAAATGCATGCGCTTTTGTTGGAATTTATATTAGTATTGTACTCTTGAACGCGGCGCGTATATTGGTATTATTGCGGTTTTAAATATAAAGCCGAGGTGAACTCTAGAAGGCAGTTAGCTTCGCGTCTGGATCGTAACTGCTTGTCTTTTTTCTTCTTGCGGCTTGCGTGCTGGATGACATGTGCGACATGTCAAGAGGTGAGAGGTGCCGACAGCCTCACCAAGTGGAAGTTTTACAACAAAAACTAATAGTTTCCGTTTAGGTGGACATGTGGCGCTACCACAAGTATTGTTTTAAATAGTTATAAAACTTCATTCCATTGATTTTATTCTATGAATATAAGTTACACATACACTACCGAGCCACTTATATGAAAATGGTTGACAAGAGTTGTATGTAAAATATTACCTTCATTATCATTTGGCTCATCTTTCACCTCACTCTTCAGAGCCTCCATACCAACACTGTCTGCGTTCATCCCCAGTATGTGTCCGATACTGAGGTGTATGACATTGTGCATGGTGAGTCTCTTGTTACTGTTTATTGCTTGTAGTTGCACTCGTTCAAACTGTTGGCGAGTTCAATTAATTAACAAATCAAAACCTTACAGCAGTGTGAACAAACTTGTTTATCATAAAAAACAATATAGAGAGTCAACCTCAAGAAATATACATATTGTCTATCTCTTAAGATTAGCTGTTGAGGACTTATCCGAGATCTTTTAAAGGAGAACAATATTTTTAAGCAGTTTTTTTGTCACACTAACTGTTTCAATAATTATTTTCATGGGAATTAACATGATCACTTAATTAAAGGTATATTACATACCTCTGATTTGTGTCAGATAAGACATAAGAGAACTCTCAAAAGGGATCATTCTCTTGTATTTTTGCAACATTTTGAGATGATCCTACGCTCCTTTTGGTCATAGCATGATAATAACTATCTACGAGTATAACTATAGCCTCAATAACTGAGCCAACTAAATACAGAAAGAATTTTGCACTCTTTAGCTTTATAATTCTAGAATAGAGGTATTTGGAAATAATTAAGTATGTTTTTCAGCAATGTGGTTTCTGAATGGTGCCTGCACTATACATCCTAATTGTGATCTGATCACTAATTTGTGATCAATCGGCTTGCTTTGCGATGTGTCAAAATATTATTAATATGTATTTGGAAATGTCCTAAATCTAATAAAAATATAAAATATTTATATTGGATCCAGTTATATTTGTATATATATACATCTAAATGAGATCAATTTCAGATACCGCTCTTGAGCTTCAAAACAATGCTGACAAAATAAAGGCTAAAATAGACAGGTGACGACTTATTAACACTGTAATTACCAATGATCTTGTTAATCTCCCACAAATCAATACAATGTCATAGTGATCATGTCATTCAAACTCTCTAGGAAACATCATCCTAGTGTTTCTGTAAACATAGAACAAACCTCATCACAGCTCAGCATTTGTGTGAACAGCTCCTCACTTCGGAGACAACTCTTCTTCAACTCGTAGCAGTTTTTGAGTCTTGAGCGACATATATAGCAAACAAGTATTGGTCTGCCATCTTCAGTTTCAAACTGCAAATAAAGGTTACAAACCATTTCAAATTAAGTCACATGTACACTTAAAGTCAATTAGTTCTCAATTTAAACCCACTTATTGAACACCCAAAGGACAATAACAGACTGACATTTATCATGAAGTAAACTATAAGCTAAAAGGAAACCGAGACACACTCAGTAGAGAGACCTATGTCATTAGGAATGATATTAACACCATTTACCTATACTGCATATTAGTTAAACTCACTCAAATCATATAACAATAGTGTTTGTATTGTTTCCACAGAAATAACAGTAACACTACACAGCAACCAGAAGGTATTGATCATTGATTTTATAATTACTTACCGGCACCAAAACCAAAGACTCGTACATATCATGTAAATGAGTTCCGACAATTGGCACCAGTCGAATGTCTTCTCCTAAACAAACTCTACACATCGAAAGCCTTTCCATGATTAATTCTGCAGCAAGTCCACCCTCTGTTCACTCACTTTTACACCTTCTATGCATCGTTCATTCTGTATTAAACATTCCATTCAACTTCCAGGAATAAGTTTGAAGCATTTCCTTTCACTTATTTACTTCAGGTCCCTCTAACCTCTTCTTCTTCTTGGTAGAATGGCAACAAACTTATCAGCTATTTCTGTCAATTTCAAGTGTTTAAAGTCTAAAATTTTAAGTCTTTTTCTTGATGAAAGAATGATAAAAATATTAAAAATGAGGATGAGATGAAATGGGGACCGTCTTTAGAAAAAACATCTCAAACCTTGTGCGTTTGACAGTTCTGAGTAAGGATGAGACTTATTTACACTACCATGTTTTTACTTCAAAGTACAGCGCCCTAGTACAAAAAAAAAATACTTGCTAAAAAACTTATCAATATTACAATAGGAATGAAAAACACAATCGGATTTATGAATGAAAAATATTTTGAACTTCAAAGTACTTTATTTTACTATCTATATATATCGCGCCCGAGTACTTCCCATGAAGGCCGAATGCTTGAATCGAAAATTTAATGCAGATACAATCCGACCGGTTCGAAAACTTGTTAACCAAATAAGCTAACATAACTGAAACAAAATTAGGAGCATAATTGCGTAAACAAGCATTCATAAAATATTTTAATATATTGTCAAAAGAGACATTATTGCAAGTATTTTCTTAAAAAATTGCAAGTAATAAGAGTTTTGTTTATATTCCAGAAAGCAAAAGTTTCGTTTAATTTTTTGTCAATTCATCTGTTATTGTGAACTTAGATAGATGGAAACCTCTGTATTTGCACACTATAATATTACAGTTAGAAGAGAGTACATAAAATGTGAGACGGAGTGTACAAAGGGCGGCCTTATTGCCAAAAGCAATCTCTTCCAGTCAACCAATTGCGTAACCTACTAAACTTGACCTATTTTTTGAATAGTTAACTTCCAATTTCCCGTGTTTATTGAATTGTAAGTCAATTTTTTAACTTTTATTTTAGTGTTTAAGTACGTTAATAAATGAAACTGAACATTATTGTTTTTATTAGTTGTAAGCAATGATTTTGGAACTGTAAATAATAGTGTGTTAATAGTGTTTTTGTGTGCAGATAGATCATAGGCTACTGTCGTTAATATTTAATCGTAAAATAGGTAATTATCTTCGTACAAATCTATAAGTATGGCTCCTAAGAAAAGTTTAGCATGGGATCATTTTGTGGTCCTCATACAGTCGCAGTGGTGGCAGGCGGGACTCAATGCCCTCCACGCGACCGAGTGCAGGTACTTCCCGAAGCAACTGTGCCCGGAAAGCACCTGCGTCAGTCGGAAGGAAAGGGTCCCGTGCTGCCGCCTTGCCCACTCGAGGATGACCGGCTGGAGCGTCTCCACGGTGGTGAAACCAGCCAGCCTCCAACCGCGACGACCACTGAACCATCGTGGCTCGATAAGCGGCTTCACGCCACTCGCGTACCTCTTCGGGTAAAGGGCGAACGCCACTCTCCGCCCAGAATTCAGCCACCCGTCGATAAACTTCGGCGAGCACTTCCGCCTCCAAATCCCACGGGGGTGTTCCGGCCAAGGCGCACGACGCCTCGGTCGACATCGTGCGGTATCCACGTATGGCTCTGACCGCCAATAACTTCTGAGACCGCCAGAAGCGCGCTATTCTGGGCTGTCAGAGCCGACCAAGTGGCTTAAACCTAACCTAAAAAACCTAAGTGGGTTTAAACCAAACTTACCTTAGTGACCATCCAAGGAATAGTCAGTCAAATTGAGAGTCGACGTTACGCGTGTGCGTCGCCTAATTTGAGAGTTTTTAACAGCAGACGGTGCCTGCTTCAGTGCGGGCAAGCCCTGTTAGGGGTCCGGATTCCTCCCGTGTCAGTCGCACAGTGGCACACAGTGTGGTTTTAGTTGGTTCGATTCCGACACACCGCCCCGCCGCAAACCCCGGTGGGGTGAAGGCGAGAGGGGGTTTCCACACTAAAAAAAAAAAGGTCAGTGACCATTAAAGCATGATTATTTCCTCTGGCCTAGCAGGAGGGGGAGAGTGGGGTATTACTGAAAAGAATGTTTGCATAAAATTGACCACGAGTGTCGCATACAAGAAATAGCCATATATAAATAAATATTAGATGTTACATGGTATTGCGTATGAGAGAAAATTAATGGTATTTACAAAACCTGACATGTTTTGCACACTGGAAGTCGTTTGTGCTTTTGGATATTTTATAAACATCGGTTTAAGCTGGTCAATAGTCACGATCTTGTGCCGGATTCCACCAGGGACTTTAACTACTATAGTGCCGTCTTGTCTTCGCCGGGACCAGCACTTTGGATTGGTGCGTAAAGGTCAGACATCCTCTTTGCGAACGTCTCCTCCAGGGTCTTCTGCGCCGTCAGTATGTACTGACTGGTGACTTCCTCGATGATTATTTTATAAGAATATACTGAATCACTGCAAAGTTCTGACTTTTTTTGACCGTATTGACTGCCTCTGTGGCGCAGTGGTAGCGAATGCGACTGCTGTGTTAGAGATCTCGGGTTCGATTCCTTATGATCTGCTAATATTTATTTCGGAGTTTGGGTGTTTTCTATGTATAATATGTATTATATTTTCAAAAAAAAATGCCCGAAATATTTGTTTTAATTTTCATAATTTCATAGTTCAATAAACATGCATCTAACAAATTATGTTTTTTTTTAATTCCAATAATTATTATCTAACTGCGCAGGAGTTATAATAACCTTAAAACTAAATAATCTAAATTAATTGACAACAGTTACTGTTAGTCACCAAGTTGTACTTTTTATTCGTGTCTTCACTGTGCCTCTTGTGACGCACACAGTCCCACATTCAGTCTGGTCAGTCACTGTATAAATACAAGGTTTTCTCAATTATAGCTCGTGCGCACAGAGGTGTTGATCCATACCACATTCATATTTTTAAAAGAGATAGATGAGATTTATTGAGATTTATTGTACAACTATCTTATAGTTTTACAATAAATCAGTCATTTGTGCCGGCCGCCTGGGGGCGGGTCTTACGTGGTATCACCACGTACTTGGCTCCTCAGTCCCCGAGGTGCCTGTAGCCGAAGACCCGAAGGGATTTACAACACCGTCAAAGAAATAAATAAAAGCGCATTCTAACCGTAAAGATGAAACATCTCTAGAGTAACTCACAGTCGAATATTATTATAATTATTATTATTATTGTATATTGATCAGATGAGATTAATCAATTAATACATTATACACTATCCAGTGTAATGTCTATTTTCAAAAATGCTAAGCCTTCGATCATAACTTTCAAAATAAATCTTTTTTTTATCTAATGCTATGTTTACACGCCTGCGATTTCTCATAACCGATCTAATCGTTTTGAGCAAAACCTATTGGTCCCATAATTAAAATTAATTTATTTAAAATATTTTTTCTTTAACTTCATCGTCTAACCTGTACTGTCAATATTAATATTTAAAATTATTTTTTTATTCGTACTACTTACAGAAGGTACTATCGCTTTGATGAGGTTGTCGATTTAATTATATGCATCTTAGGCAAGTTTAGAAAATAGGAATACGTTTTGCTGTTGGTAACTTAAATATTAAGTTATATAGCGTTCATAACAGCATTCAGACGAATTTGTTTATTCTTCGGATTCGGCTAAAAATATAATAATTACACATATATGTAAGAAATAATTCTCACAGCAGGGTAATTTATCATCACACATGCGTACACATACTGGTGAGAAACTATATCATTGTAATAACTGTAAGAAACAATTCTCAGTAAACAGGTCTTTAATTAAACATATGCTTACACACACTCGTGGGTAGCCATATCAACCTGTTATATGTAAGAAACAATTCTAATGATAGGATCATTTTATTGAACATATTCGTTTACCCACTCGTGATAAGAACTACCTCAATCATTTTACTCCTTAAATAAGTAAAAAGAAGTTATCTGTCGAAATGGCTATCTTACGAACTACTATAACTGATCACTACACAACACTTTTAATAATCTTAAACCTCGGGTATCCCAATAGCTAACCGTACTAAGGCCATTGTCAATTTTGAACAAGCTTTATCATTTTTGTGAAAACAAAATCTAAATGATTTTCTTCTTTACAACGACCCAGATGCTTTGTGTGATTGCCTCATTACGAAAAAAGCAGAACTCATTAAAATAAACACAACTTCCTTAAAATTTCCCATAGCAAATAGCATTGATTCTAATGAACCATGGATTACACCTGGTATCTTTCGTTGCATAAAAAATTGAAACCAACTACATAGGATAGTCCGTTGTAATCCAGACAATGAGATATTAAAAATTACGTGAAACACTACAGGAATCACTTCAATAACTTGATTAAAAAATGATAAATGAAATTAGATCTTATAACTAATTCTATAAACAATAATAAATTACTTTGGCGCAATAATAAATCTATAACCTACGAAAAAAAATCAAAAAACACCTGCACAAATTAACTAAATATTAAACCTACTCCTGAATTGGCAGTAAACAGCGTCAATAACTATTTTGTCAATATTGGCTGTAAGCTGGCACAGGAAATCCAAAATAGTTCACATTCTACTCCTATTGAGCCTACCAATCTATCGATACAATCAAATACCTTTGTACTTCTCAATACGGATGAACATAAAGTTTATAGGTCCTAAGGCTTAGGCTAATTTGGCCATGAGTATCTTTGCCAGTATTTTTCTCATAAGGCTCTACGCATTTTGGAAACTGGAAGTTTTGGATCATCACAGGCAGGCCGTGGATTTTGGAGATTTCACCTAATTCACCTTGACTATACAATACATCTGTGGCTTCTGTTAGTGTCGATTTATGACTTTTTTTAAACTGTAGCTTCAATTTAACGTTCGTAAATATCACTAAGTGTCTTAATTGAATAAATGATTTTGTATTTGATTTTTTTTTCAATCAATCAACAACCCATAATGTCCCACTGCTGGGCTCGGGCCTCCTCTCAGGAGAGGATCAAGGCCATACGTTCCCACGCTGGCCACGTGCGGGTCTGGGACTGGCAAGACCACGTTGTGGCTACGTAATCTTACCGTTGTGTATTTTCTAGCGGCCAAAGGCCTCCAACTAAGCTTCACGACTGTTATCCTATGATAACAACCGGGACCGACTGCTTAACGTGACCTCCGAATCACGGAGACGCTCATGGTAACATGCCACCAGCGGTCAGTCATCCAGGTACTGATCGCGCCGTAATAGCTTACCCTCGATGATTGTTTCTAATCAGCGAGTGCAACTAGCAAAAGCTAGATGCTCATAAAAGCGCCTCTTTACACATTAAGTTAGTATTTTTATTCTTCTTTACTTTCGTTGACATTATAAAAAAACTAGGTTTTACCCGCGGCGCTTTCCGCGAGTATGTCGGTTATCACAGTAGGTTAGGTAAAGAGGTGGTCCATGACTATGCTCAAGGATCGTGCTATCTCCATACCAAGTTTCATTGAAATCTGTGCAGTAGTAAGCTGTTAAGCCGTTGCAGACATAATTACTTTCCAAGTTATATCATTACTGAACCCTGTTGCTGTGCCATTACATAAACAACTTCGGGTAGCGCCACATATAATGTATCTTACGGTAACTTAACCTTATACCATCAGCAATATTGGTATATTGGTATAAGGTATTGGGATGGTATAAGGTTAAGTTGCTATTGCGAAGTGCTGTCAAAATATATACGGCCGTTCCAGAAATAACCCGTAATAGACAGGCAACTTTAATAATTGATTTGAATTTGGCGCATAGTATTTGAAGAAATGCCGTTAATAGGAATTACAAACAGACGCTGCCTATCTGTAGCAGCATTTGCAATTTGATATGTACAACTTTTTTTTCTTATAGTTAGATAAACAAATTGTATTTTTTATTTTTTGTGATCCTCAAATTGTTGCACTGAGTCTGGGTGTTCTTTGTGTCCGTTACATGTATGTTTGTAAAGTCTCCCGCGACACAGGATGTATATTTCTAATGAGGAAGTTGTATTTTAAAAATAAAATAAAAAACACAACATCCCTTCCTGTCCCTCAGTCATTGATTTAAACGTAAGATCAATGGCTTAAACACAGTCTCTTTAACAATAAAATACACTAAATCTAGTAAATGAGATTAACAGAATATCTTCGAATTATGTTCAGTATTGTGACCACCCTTTTATAACCCAAACTATAAATCATTTTACGATAAAAGCTCCCAAGTTGTCGATTCATCGCCATGTTTTTCAATAATGACAGCTTTATTATACGTCATAATTAAAAACAAAATGGCCCGTTTAGTAGCTTCCCGCCGTTTTCCATTAGAGTTCGCGCCACAAAATGGTCGAGTAAATGACCTGTGAACATGATAACTGGAAGGGTAAAACAGAGTAACAAGCGGAGCGATTTTATAATAACTTATTGATCGCATTTGTCATGTGTTTGTTGATGAACGCCTCCCATGTTCTGTACAAGACTATGTTATCCACATTTATGCCTTTATCCATCATGTATGTTTAGTTACTCTGGTGTAATTAAAACAAATTATGAAAGTTTGTACGGTACTGATATCACATTACATTATTTTCTAATTTTTAACTGTCTGCTACTGTGTGCTTGTCCTGGATAACCTCAAGAACAACTGAACCGATTTTGACGGGACTTTCATTGGCAAAAAATACAAAATAAAATAATATAAGGGAGATAAACAAGGATCGGCAATACGTTGTTCTTCTTAGCGTTTCTAGGACAAACATTTAGGGTCAGTGTAATTATATTCTAGCAGCTCAGAACGCGGCCACTTTGACGGCTTTGTCGGTCGCAGCCACCAGATCCTCTCTCGTGCAGGTGTCTGAGCACGCATAGCACGATGCACGGTTTGACATCGTGACGTCGGTAAGCTCAACTTCGCTTAGCAGTATCTCTTGGCGAGGACCTGTTCACCCGGCTAAGTTGCTAATGTTTTGTATCGATTCTCTTTCTACAATCGTTAACGGCTTTATTCTCTTACGTTATTGGCTAATATTATGCTTTCACCACTAGAATTGAGAGACGTCATACAATCCATATATTTCTTAGTTTTGTATAAAGGTTTACTTTTATGGAAGTGTTTGAATTTAATATCAGAATATAACATTCCGAATATAGGGACATCAACGCAGTCCGATGAGACATAGGCCTCTAAACTGATGCAGAAGCTTCTCAATAAGCCATCATAGTGTAGGTTACTTTGCTGCATTGTTTGCGTTCATTCAATAAGTATGGTGACCACCACTCTTGGATTCTAATCATGCTTTCATCAGACAGAATAGTATCAGCAGACCCATATAAGTGCATACAAAATCACACAATGCATTTATTTTTACTGAAAACTATCAATTCATTAATTTATCCGCTATTTCGTCAGTACTAAACACATACCCTTACTTAAGACAAAGATGATCGAGTTCATAACTGAGGTTAAACGGTTCGAAATCCAACCGATAAAATGTTACGGCAGTTGCTCGGGCAGCCATTTTGGAAGGTTTGATTAACTCCACCGCTAGAGGGCGCCAGGAGATTACGTTTGGCACATGTCCGGTTTTTGTATAGATTGATTGAATTAGACACCCGTGCAACAGTGTCAAAGGTTGTTCAAAATGATTTTCATTTTGATTTTATGTGTGTATATCTTTATGTATATGAAAGTGTTATCAGTACTTTCATGAAAATCTCTATTTTTAAATCACTAGAATAACTGGACCGATTTTGAAGTTACTTTAACTGACAGATAGCTGTTGATTTAAGGAGTAAACTAGGGTACTTTTTTTAAACTAGTTGACTACGGTGCTATCCGCGGTTGTCGCTGTGAAGCATTGACGAAATATTAGTAGGTATGGTATGTGCCAGTGCTGTATGGGCACAACTAAAAAACGCAGGTAACGCCGGGGCTCAGCAAATATGGATAATTTAAAACAATGCAGAGAGAGATACGTGGGAATGATACCACGGCCTTTTAGAAAACCAGTGTGAAACAGCGCTTGCGATTCACCGAGATAGTGAGGATACCGGAGGCTAATACCCCCAAAGACCGGCAACGCACTTGTGACACCTCTGGTGTTACGGAAATCCGTGGACAGCGGTAATCGCTCACCATCAGTCGACACGTCTGCTCGTTTGCCCCGTATTCCATATAAAAAGGCTTTCTTTAACTAAGATAAAACAGACATTGTACAGAGAGCTCCAGAACATAGACAAAACAAAGTTCTTCTATGGAGTAACTAGAGATAGATAGATAGATAATACTTTATTTGTACACCAAGGTTTACACACAATATACAATTCTATAAATTATAAAAAAAAAGATAGGTTACTGAAAAATAGTATTTGATATTTCTTTTAATTAAAACTTATCAAGAAAAAGACAATCCCACATAATAATCATCTCCTTCTTCTTCTCGGCCATTACTATGCACAAGATTGTTAGTTTTCCACGGAGCGACAGGCGTTGGACCTAAGCAAACTGCAACTGGGCTATGAGCGCCTCTGGATGTTAGGACGTTTAGCGCCAAAAGCAGGTGGGTTCCTCCATTAATCTAAACATCTCGTAGCGCAGGTGAGGTACGGGTGTCTGAATTTCCAGGTAGTTAACATAATTAATCATTGCAGCCCTGACGGACGGCCCACGAGATAAATTGTGTGGATTACGCGGAAAGTGCTATGTACATATAACTGCGATATAAATTTATAAATTAATAAAATTTAAGCGTCTATTTGTAATTACAAATAAATAGCTTTCCACTAAATGAAATGAGCTTTTGAATGAAAATACCGCGAAATCGCGACAATTTCGAGATCTATACAGTATTTTTAAGCATTCGGGCCCTAAATAATAAAATTGGGTAATTAAGGGATGCAGAAAAATGATTACGATGTCACGGATTGTCAAGTAAAGTGATAGTTGAACCATGTTTCTTTTTTTTTCAATGGGGAGAAATCCTCATGGAGGGCGAAGGGGTCTGTCAGACTTTTACTGACTAAAACCCCCCGGTGTTCCGTCTCTCATCTACGCCACGAACATCCCCAAGTCCGCCGCCCCTGGACCCAGTTAGGGGGGCCGGTGGAGGTCGGCGTATGCCCTCCTCTGACGCCCGGTGCGCATTCTGCGGATTGAGAGAGAGGTCAGGATGTCCCTCTCCCTTTCTGCAGCCTCATTCTGCGAGATGACGGTTTCACAGAAGGACACCACCCCGTCCCAGGACTCTTCGCTGTCGACCATAGAACGAACTACGGCCGGCAGCGAGAGGTCACTGCCTACTACAAAGATAAGGGCACGGCGCGGCCCCTCCCAAGCGGTACACTCTGCCAGCGTATGCCACGCCGTGTCCTCCCGACAGTCGACGCGGTGGTGACACCGAGCGTCCGGCTCCCTGCCTATGCGACACAGGAACCGCCCGAAGCAGCCATGACCCGAGACGACCTGCGTCACACGGAACGAGAGGGAGCTGTGCCTTCTCCCGAGCCACAGGTCGAGCACTGGCCGGATGGCCTCGATGGTGACGAGTCCGGCAGAAGGACTTGAAAGTTTGTCCCGCCATTCCTCCAGCAGGACCACACGTAGCTGTGACCGACGTAGCTCGATAACTCGCTGCGTCAGTCCCTCGCCGCGGGCTCGCGCGTCCTCGCGCCACCAATGTAACGACGCGAGTACTTTTGCCTCCAGGTCTCAGGGCAGAGATCCGGCCAGCACACAAGCTGCCTCGTAGGAGATCGTGCGATAACCCCTAACAAGTCTGACGGCCACCACCCTCTGCGGCTTCCGCAGAACGGTTATTAAAATAGTTGACACCTTAGCCAAATCAGTTACTTTATAATCTGTCAAAACTATAACTTTATATGAACAATGTGCTAAATACAAACTTGTGACTGTTCAAGACTACTCAATTGAGAAATATCTTTCAATGTTTATTTGATTAAAATTTGTAATAAAAATTAAAAGGATGTTATAATTATATTTACCGAGATGTTTTGTAATACTTGTTTTAATGAAGAAGACATTGGCATTTATTTACGATACAGTCAAGTAGCTTTATCCAAATGAATAATTTTTAGCGATTCGAATCGGCGCTGTCACGGTCCATCTTCCACTTAAGTTTTGCGGTTCGATTTGACTTTACGGAAAGCCTTAAAGGACGCCTTTGTCCACAACTGGACACCTTTCTTTTGGTATAGTAGTAACGGGATATTGGACTATATTTCAATTACTATTTAACATGCTAATATTCGGAGGTCATGTTAAGCAGTCGGTCCCGGTTGTTATCACAGGATAACAGTCGTGAAGCCTATTTCGAGGCCTTCGGATGGCTTAAAACATCCAACGGCAAGATTACGTAGCCACAACGTTGTGTTGCCAGTCCCCAACCACCACCTACTTAAACCTCCCCTGAGAGGAGACCCGAGTCCAGCTGTGGGTATATTATAGGGTGTTGATGGAATTCTTTTTAATCTGGTCCCAAACTATACCAAGCTATACTTTCTTGCGCATACATACACAATATACATAGGAAACACCTAATATCCGAAACAAATATTTGCAGATCATAAACCCCCACAGTAGTTTGACTGCACTGCTGGTTAAAGCGTTCACCACGCCGCTATCTGCTGTGTTTGTGGATACAAATCCTTATGGGACAAAACTTTATGTAATCAACAACAATGTTTGTAAGGTCTCGCTTGACACAGGATGTATATTCCTAATGCGGAAGTTGTCTTAAAAAAAGATTTACATACTTCCACTGCGCCACAGAGGCACCTGTTATTGTAATAATACCCCATATTTATTAGCCCTTATTTATTAGCTCTACATTGTATGGACTGCGGTCCTCGCCATCGCTGCGCCATCTTCCCACAACAGCGCCGAACGAACCATAAATCACAGGAGCAACGGAGCGGATTATCGCGCGTTTATACGTCATTTAGTCTGTCGCCATTTTCGCAAGCTAGTATTTAGATATTGTGCTGGCTATTTACTTTATATACAGAGTACAATATCCAGTTGTACCTCTTAGCTGTAAGTTATCTTTAGAAGTTATTATATATTATATTATAAAATACTGTCTAAATATAATGGTACGGAACCCTTCGAGCGTGAGTCTGACTCGCTGGCTTAAAATGGTTCTTTTCCAAGCCCCTTTCATTTTTAAAAGTCAGGCAATGCGACTAAACATCATGAGAATCTCTTTGAAGGTACGTAAATTACCCAAAAATATTATATCAAAACTTAATTGTACCACTTTATCGTTGTTAGTTTATTAACACTCATCTATGTATGTACGTAACATTACAGGTTCCCAGCACTAATGAATCTGAGTGATATAGAGTGGACGATTGACGAACGGACGGACATTTTGCCATTTTAGCTGCGAACCAGAGTTGCTACCCGTCCCGATTCTACCGGGACAGTCCCAATTCCGATGATATGGTTTGTCCGGATTTTTGATAACGCGTGACAATTGATGAATTTGAATCTCTACTATCTATATGGCTGTGGGCAATGACTACCCTAAAATCTTAAAGCTTTGCTTTGTATAAAAACAAAAAACAGCAAAAGCGACCGATCAAATCAAATTGTTGTAAAAAGTGGGTTAGATACATGCTAAAGTTGAGCGTGTTTTTCATTCATCACAATTTATTTGTTTATTACTTACAATGTCCTTACAGAGTATATTCAATTCAATATTGTAGTTACAATTTTTTTAAAAACTAATTACATAAACCTAATTAAGCTAAGCTTACTCCACAATGAAACGATCTAATGTCAGTAATAAACGCAGAAATACTCATTTCTGTAAGCATAGACTTGCCTTGTTCGGAGTTCGTAAATTAATATAAAAATGCTGAAGAATTAATGAACACGGCCTGTAGCAATCTATACTAATATTATAAATCTGAGTTTGTTTATTTCTATATCTGTTTATTTCTATATATATATATCTGAGTTTGTTTGTTTATTTATTTGATCGCGCTGATCTCAGGAAGTACTGGTCCAATTTAAAAAATATTTAACTGCCATATAGCCTAGTTATCGAGGAAGGCTATGTATCATCATGCTACAGCCAGAAGAAGCGAAGTTTCAATGAAATATGTTGTTAAAAAGCGGGCAAATTATTTTTTGAAAGCTACCATTGCGTGCGCTGTGTATACGGTTAAAGTTTCACAAAAATAATGTATGGAAGAATTAATTACTTGGTATGAGTATTGTTAATAATAAAAAATATCTAAAAAAAAAGTATTTAATGGTTGACTATGACCTTTTCTATGGTATTTTTTTTTACGCTTTATAACATTATGCCGCAGCAACAGAAGAGGCAGACGAAGTTGTGGGAATTAACTATGAATACGCATAAATACTAAACGTTTTTATTTTCTCCTGCATCTTTTTGATGATTTGAATTAGATTAAAAGTAGACCGACTGTCTATGATAATCATTCAATTGTCCCGATTTTTTATTCCAAAAGGCAACCCTTCTGCGTACCCTCATTATTTCAGTACCTACCTAACTAGTTAGTTACCTGTGTAGTACGTTTCTATTGTATTTTTCATTGGAAAGTGTTTGGGCATAGAAATAATATTTTCTTTCAACAAAAATATAAAAATTTGAATGTGAAATACACAATTAGGCGCATTTATTGCGATTACCATCATAGAACTCCTGTAGGAACAATTAAAAAAGCTTTAACACGGAAACAAATGAGAAATTCTATAAAAGTTTCCAAAATTCCATTTGAGCGCCATTTCCACTCATGTCACGTGTAAGGACCGCCATGCTGGTTTTACTTTTTCTAAACAATGCGACCGCGATATTGCGCGGTGAGCCACCGACTTTTTTTTAAATGTTTTTAACGCGTTCAAAACTGGAGGAGGGTGTTTCCACTGTCAATTAATGATGATGAGATTTTTCATGATTTCAGATTTACAAACTTTACTGCTCTATAATAAAATATTTAACTGAAGTGAAAACTTCTTTAAGCACGTTGAGACTGCTCAACGTGCTTAAAGAAGTTTTCTTTTTTGTTTGAGTTAACATAAATCATGGAACTCGCGTCATTGTCACCAAACGCGTTCTATTAGTAATTTTTTTACTTCTTTTCATCGCGCATGTTATATAAACAACAAATAAGTTTATTTCACGTGAGCATAAATAACTGTATGCTTATAGTTTTGAGTTTTCATATAATCGACAGTCCTCGCTACTGCTTTGTGTTTTTTGAT
The DNA here is from genome assembly GCA_003709505.1 of Hyphantria cunea. Lineage (NCBI taxonomy): Eukaryota > Metazoa > Arthropoda > Insecta > Lepidoptera > Erebidae > Hyphantria > Hyphantria cunea. The sequence goes on from PKRV01000646.1 coordinate 91,610, forward strand.
GTCTTTAGCCGGGTTGAGGACTTTTTGCTAGTGGAAAATCGTGTGGGTGAGCGTCACCGAAATGCTAATGTTTGATATTGATATTTTGAATCAAATCAAACATTATGAAATTTTTAATTTTACACATAAATTCTCTAAGTTTTTACTTCTATCGGCAGTATTCATGATTGCTTTATGACTTTTATGTACTAGATAGAGAAATAAAGTGCAAAGTAACATTATTGTTTATTTTGCTACAAGTTGGATAGGGTGGATTTAATTTGAATTACCCAATGAAACTAATTCTACATTTAAAACACACGTCATACACCCATAGTTTTAAACTAATACCTGTCATAAATTTGAAACAACTCTGTCTGTCTGTCTATAACACTTTCATGGCTAAACCACTGCACGGATTTCAAAGAAATTCATTATGGAGATACATTAATTCTCGAGGAAGGACCTAGGCAAAGGACTTAGGTTTTTTGCTGTGATAACTGATACACACGCAGGCGGCGCTATATGTAAAAGCAAGTTTATATGAGTTTCTTATCCGTCATTGCTTATAATTTCTAGGTAATATATGAAAGCATATATTAAGGATTCGAGGTGTATTAAAAAGATGCGTATAAAATTATTTATAAAAAACGATTTTTTTCCCAGCTTACAATGGAAACGCGAACAGCGATGACCACAGATTACGGAACTTCTCTTATTTGGTGCGAATTAATATAACAGTCGCGTCGTTTGAATTATTTCCATAGACAACAACAGGTATGTTTTAAATTTGGCGGCGGGAAATGCGTTGAATTTTAATTGATGACAATACAGTGGAATGTTTATTTTAATTTCAGCAATTCGTGTGTTTGTGGAACAATTCTATGTTTATGAGTAGCATAGTAAATTGCTTAGCCTTTATTTTTTACAAATTCCTATATTAATATTTTAAGTTATTAATTTCTATATATATATATAAATATATATATTTAAAATAATATATTTAAATAGTATAAATTGAAGTCCTTTCCGCTGTCGGTTCGCTCAAATCTTTTAAACTACTCGACGATGGAGATGGAGGTTTATATTTATATATATATATATATATTATATATAGTAATACATGCATATTATTGTTTTTTTTAATGTAATAGGGTGCGAACGTTCAGACATATCGCCTGATGATAAGCGATTACTGCCGCTTATGGACACCCGCAAAACACGTTGCCGGCCTTTGGGGGATATGGAGGGGGATGGTACGATGGATAGGGGGGATGGTAGATGGGGTTGGGGTATGGCGCTTTTTTTTTTACTTGTGGAAACCCCCTCGTGCCTTCATCCCACCGGGGTTTGCAGCGGGGCGGTGTGTCGGAATCGAACCGACTAAAACCACATGGTGTGCCACTCTGACGGGACGGGCGGAAGACGGGTGAGATCCGGGAACCGCTTTCTTACGCCATCCGGACCCCTCCCAGCGCTTGCCCGCACTGAAGCGAACACCGTCTGATGGTAAAAACTCTCAATCTAGGCGACGTACGGCACACGCGTAACGTCGCTCCCTCGCGGCTGGCCTGTGAAGCGGATGGAAGGGAAAACCCGTGCCACCATGATGATCCCGGCATGAGGCACTGGTAGGCGCGCCTCCGCCGCCCGGTTCACCGGCGGCGGATCGGGTCAGAGTGGAGATCGTCCTCCTGGGCCTTCTCCGCCGCCTCCTTCAACGAAATGACTTCCTCGCAGAAGGTCGCGACCGCGGTAAAACTGCTCTCGCCGCCGGCCATGGAGCGTACGACGACTAGCAGCGAGAAATCTCTTCCCATGATTGCAGTAAGGGCCCAACGCTGCGGCGCCCAAGCGGGGCACACCGCCAGCGTGTGTTGGGCCGAGTCCTCACTGCAGTCGCAGTGGTGGCAGGCGGGACTCAATTCCCTCCGCGTGATCGAGTGCAGGTACTTTCCGAAGCAACCGTGCCCGGAAAGCACCTGCGTTAGTCAAAAGGAAAGGGTCCCGTGCTGCCGCTCTGCCCACTCGAGGATGACCGGCTGGAGAGCCTCCACGGTGGCGAAGCCAGCACGTGGAGCCTCCAGCCGCGAAGACCAACGAGCCATCGTGGCTCGACGGGCGGCTTTACGTCACTTGCGTAACTCGTTGGGCGGAGGGTGAATGCCACTCTCCGCCCGGAATTCAGCCAGCCGTTGAAAACTTCGGCGAGCACTTCCGCCTCCAAATCCCAAGGGGGTGTTCCGGCCAAGGCGCACGCCGCCTCGGTCGACACCGTGCGGTATCTACGTATGGCTCTGACCACCCTTTGAGGCCGCCTGAGGCGCGCCCTATTCTGGGCGGTCAGAGGTGATTGGGGTATGGGCCTCCTTTATCCACACTCACTCGGTTCTCGGTCGGAAACACAATTCAGTTTCCATCGGAATTCTTTCTTTATTTCTTCTTTCTTTTTAAAAAGACAACTCCTGTACACACACACACACACATCAGGTATATACATCCTGTGTCGCAAGGGACTTTAGGACTTTAGAAACATACATGAAACGGACACGAAGAACACAGACTCAGAACAACAATTTGTGGATCACACAAAGTATTGTTCCGTGTGGGAATTGAACCCTCCACACTTGGTGAATTAGAAAGCGGCGTGGCGACCGCGTAAACCACTTTTTTTTTACGTGTGGAAACCCTCTTGGGGCTTCACCCCACCGAGGTTTGCGGCGAGGCGGTGTGTCGTAATCGAACCGACTAAAACCACATGGTGTGCCACTCTGCGCCTGAGAAGGGAGGGATTCGGGAACCGCTTACTTCGCCATCCATACCCCTCCCAGTCATCCGGACCACTATCAGACCGCATAAACCACTAGGGCAACCGCGCACTCTGTACTTTACCTAAGAATTACTTTCTTAGTTTCTTAGAAACCTGGTTTTTGAGTATGCAACTGGTTGCCAATCATTAATTTCTAATTTGACCAAATCTTATATATAAACCTAAAATTAATTGTTTCTAAACGTTCAGAAAAACTTTAGGATACAATATCCTAAAGGTTTTCTCCATGAGCGATCGAAAATTCTGCACGATTGCTCACCCTGTGTCGCCGGCGTCTGACACTGACATTTGAGCAATTTTTTCCCGCCACAGCGCAGGGTTGCCACGCGTGAAATACAGTGTCACCCGCAGTCGACATTCGCGAGTGAAAAAATTACGATATTTTGATATTTTTTACGGTTTCAAATAGTGTTGAAAAATGGTTTTCGAGGTTTTGTGAAGGGTTAGGTAAAGTGTAAATTTAACAATAAACTTTACTTTTAGTGAAGTTCCACTAGCGCTAATATTATTCGCTAATATTAATACATTAAAAGACAGAAGTATAAAAACAATACTGCTTTTTTATGATATATGGGGCTAACGAGCAGATGTATCGCCTGATGGTGAGCGATTACCGCCGCACATGGACACCCGTATCACCAGAGGCGTCACGAGTGCGCAGCCGGCCTTTTAAGAAGTAGGTACGCTATTTTCTGAAGGTTTAGGTTTTCTTTATTTGTCTGACACTAAATTATAGGGATTTGTTTTCTACATAATATAAATATAGTTTTTAAAAATTTAAAGAAAATCTTACAAAGATCAGTTACATACAAACATTAATAAAGATGAAGCTTTTAAATCTACCAGACTCCTGATGAATCTATACAAATAAACCAAGTTTTCCACTAGATGCATATGAAAGTATATACGGTACTTACATCAATGAAGTCATTATTAAAAATGTTTCGACTAATCGGAACAAACAAACAGACAACAACTGGATCTATTTTGACGAGACTTTTACTGACTGATAGCCGATGGTTTAAAGAGTAGCTCGTTTAGACTAGTTGCGCTCCGTGGCGTTACCTACGGTTGTTGTTGTACCGCAGGTAACACTGCTCAGATAGTGGAGTTAAAAAATAATAACTATTTTATAAGTGTACTATCTATAGTTAAATAATTATATAATTCTGAGGACTAGTTCCACCGCCTGTTTGTAAAGCTCATGATAGACTAATGTCAACTACTTAAGGGTTAAACAGTCGCCACGTCGCTTCCTACTTTGCCAAGTGTTGTGGGTTCGAATCCTACGTGGAGCAAAACAGTGTGATCCACAAATTGTTGATCTGAGTCTGGGTGTTCTTTGTGTATGTTTCATGTATGTTTGTAAAGTCCCCTGTCACACAGGAGTTATTCTTAGCACGGGACTTTAGTCTTTTTTTATAAATGAACTTATTTGCCAGATATATACACATTTTACACGTCTTGCGTAGGGACTTATATGTCAGATATACATACTCAGATGTACTGTCAAAGCAAAGTTTCAACGGCTACAGATAAGTTTCGGATAGCTTGTCTATACAAATAAATAAAATAACCCCTTTCTCTGTCCGCCTACCGTCCGCCCGTCTGTCTGTATGTTTGTAATATTAAAATAGGCCCTTTTTCATAAATCCGTAAACACGTACAGTGTTTGGGGTCTATATCAAAATAACATGTTTTTCACTTTTTGTCGGTCTGTTTGTTTCGGCTAACCTCTAGACCAGGGCTTTCACTGACAGATAGCTATAAGAAGTAACTTAGTAACTAACTAACGCAAGGAACACCGCGGGACTTAGCTAATCTGACATATAAAGTCAAAGCATCTGTCATTTGCCTATTCGGGACGTTTCTGTTGACAGAGAAACAGGTCCTTAATGTCATATAATTAGGTAAAATTGCCTGGTAAGGTTGTCTGGTAGAAATTGCTTCAGGCAATAAGGCCGCCCTTTGTACACTCCGTCTCACATTTTATGTACTCTCTTCTAACTATTATATATATAAATATTATAGTGTGCAAATAAAGAGCTTTCTATCTATATATCTAAAACTGGTCTTTAATTCATCAACCAGATAGCTATACGTACAAAATGATCGTGTTGCCCTCAGTAGGAATCGAATACATGACCTCTGTCTACCACCACTCTTATCCTCTTTCCTCTGGTTACCACCACACTTTTGACCGTGGGAGAGCCACGCTTCGGCATGCTTGGGCCGGCTCGACCGGAGTGATACCACCTCACAGAAAACCGGTATGAAACAGCACCTGCGCTGTGTTTCACCGAGTGAGTGAGGATACCGGAGGGCCATATTCCAACTCTTCCCCTCCCCCTCCCCAACCCCTAAGGCCGGCAACGCACTTGTGACACCTCTGGTGTACCGAGTGTCTATGGGCGGCGGTAATCACTTACCATCACGCGATACTTCTGCTCGTTTGCCCCCTATTCCATAAAAAAAAAGTGCATGCGTACAAAGTACACATGTCAGAAGTGAAACTTCTTAGCTCTCTCTCACCTCTCGCTCCATGGCACTGTGCGTGATACGACAATCGCTCTATCTCACTTTTTCTCTCGATCTTTCTCACTTGCTTGCTCCCTACTCTCACTCCATCGCTAGTTGCTTCATGCTACGTTCGCCCTGTCTTACTCTCTCTCTCAATCGGTCTCGATCGCTCTCTCTCTCTCTTTTTCGACACTTCCGCTGCATACTTGCGTGACGTTACATTTGTAAAAAATTACCCTCATGCGCCTAAAGAAGTTTAACTTCAAAAACACTTACCCTTTTACCTCTGGTAAACAGGTTAACTAACCATCAGGAGGTCCATGCAGTCCGAAGAGCAAAGTCAGTTCTACCCACTCTCAATTCACACATCACAGTGATGTTCTCCTCGCCGATAACGGCCACGGCCTCCAGTCTTAACGAAGACCAGCCAACTACGCAGGAGTTATCATCGTCCACAAGTGTGTGCGCAAACACAGGTGCTCTCTTCGTTCCCTTTCTCATAATTCAATCATGGGTAACCGACACGATCGGGGGGAGATCAAGCGTAGGACCGACAGCTTTACTAGTTCTCCAAGGGACGGGGGTTGAGACCCCAACGTCTAAACTCCGAACTGTTATTAAGTATTTCTATAATAATATAATCAGAAAAACTCAATACCACTTTTGGCCCGAACTTGAGACCTCTTGATCGGTAGTCGGATACTTTAACCGTTAGACCAACGAGGCAGTTAATGCACAGCATAGTATATTTATATACTTGTAGAAGCTCGGACCNCATACTCTTTTGCCGATTTTGGCTATGGTGACTGATTAAGTCTGAGCATCTAAGTTTCGCGTGTGCGCTCTGGTGTGGCTTACGTGCCCTGTCTTTGCTCTGAAGGAACGTGCACAGTGAGGGCAAGTAAGCACATAGTATTCACGCAATAAAATTAAAAAGTACATATTAATAGGACGAGCAGCTGTAGTAATAGTTACCTATTCACAGTTGAATAGCATTATAGCACTTTCATTAATTATATTGTGTGTTGATGCAGTCATCAATGATAAACCGAACTGCGGTAATGAACTGGATTATTAAAGATGTTTACAATACGCTGTCCGATAAATACTGAGCCTTACCGCCTGATGGCGCCACGTTCGCAAGAGACATTTAATATCGTGTAGAATATTCTTGTAGACGGGTTTTGTCAAAATTTTAGTGGAATCAAACTCATAGTTTTGTTTTGACCGCGTGTGGGAGCGGACGTGTCCATAGATTTTAGAAAAAATGGAAAAGAATCAGTATTTGTCGGCGATTCGATACTTGTTTTTTCTTTGAAAGGGATATCGCGAAGCGAAATCGAGGAACACTTGGATGCTGTGTATGGAGACTGTCTTTTGATGGCAACCGTTAAAAATTGGCTTAACGAGTTTCAACGGTCGCAGGTTGGTTTTTGATGAGTTACGCCCAGGTGCTCCGAAAATAGCTACCACGGAGGATAAGGTGACAAAAACCCACGTTCTGTTATTGTCGTCCGTCAATTGATGGTAAGCATCTCAAGAAATCGCGTGGGTCATATCCTGCATGAAATTTTGGGTATGAGAAAGCTGTCGGTGCGATGCGTGCCGCGTTTACTCACACCGGACCACAAGCGCAACTGTGAGACTACTTCAGAGCACTGTTTCACGCTATTTAAGCGCAATCCGAAGCAATTTCTACGTCGTTTCGTGACTGTCGTCGAAACATGCATTCACTAGTATACTCCAGGGAACAAAGAATAGTCGAAACAGAGGACTTGACCCGGCGACCGTATTTCGAAAAAGGTAAAGAATTTTCTGGAATTCTTAAGCTATGATCTACATCGACTGCCTGGAGAAGTGCAAAACGGTGACAGGGCTCTACACTGCCGAATTATTGAGCCGATTGACGCCGAATTGCAGAAAAAATAACCCCATTTTTCGAAGCAAAAAAAGTGGTCTTCCACCGCACCGCATGATAACGCACCGGCTCACACCTCCTGCGTCGCCGTGGCGAAATTGGTCGAAATGGGCTATGAACTACTTTTATAAAGTTTTCGTTTATCTTATCTCGGGCAGTCCTCAAACCCAACTATTATAAAGTTACATAACTATTTACCTTCGCACTTCTTTAAAATGATTCAATTCTAGCAGTTTATAGTAGTGAGTATACCTGGTAATTTTGACTGCAGATGTGTACCGACAGTACCTATTCATGTGTTTACGATTTGGATGGTGAATTTATTTACTGGCATTTAATGTGTTATGTGTTAACCGCGGTACAACAACAAACGCGTTTAACGTTCGGCGCAAAGTAAAAAAAAGTAGTTATCCTATGTCCGTATCTTCTAAGCTTCCCACTAAGCTAACCTCCCCACCAATTTTCGGTTCAGTTCAGCCGTTCTTAAGTAATAAATAATGTAACTAACACGGCTTTACTAACTTTTAAACTTTCGCGTTTCATGGCTTAATAATTATTTTCACGGGCATTAAAGCGATCATTTATTTAAAGGTATGTAACCTTTGATTTGCCTGACGTCTCGACCAGGTCGCACTACCCGTGGTCAGTCAGCCTTTAAATAAGTGATCGCGTTAATTCGTCGGAAAATAGTTATTATAACACGACTTTCTTTTTTATAAATGGTAATGTTATTTATAAACTTACTTGTAGCAAAATAACTTGTCAAAATATTTGAAATTGGTTTTACACTCTTAATAGATCTGGTGGTCTGTGAAGCCTGTAAAGGTCAGTGAGAACTATGATCTAAGGGCTATAGTTAAAATTGCTTTTACAAATTCCGACATTATGATTAAGCCTACTACTGAATCCTGCAATCATTTTTAATGCGAATTAACAGCGAGGTCCCGCAACTCACACACATATATTTTATACTAGTTAGAAACCAGTGAACCTTGCAATATTAAAAAGTGGTACATCATGGTAGGTGTCGCAAAAGCAGCCATTTGACATATAGCTATACATATATTTATAAGAGTCTGACAAAGTTACTACTCCGATCCAAAGCATGAGCAGAATCCAAGAGGAGTGGTCACCATACTCGTTGCGAACGCAGACAATGCAGCATGGTGACCCACACAATGGCGGGCTCTTGAAATCATTCTGCATTATTGGGCGTCCAGGCTTGGAGTCACCAACAAAACACAAATGCTGTTATTTTAAGTTGATCTTTTTATTTATACTTTATGCACATTAATAGTCGCAAAGGTAGCCTTAATGCCATAGGCATTTTCTACCAGTCGCCCTCAGGGTGATGCAGATGCACATAATAGGGGACCATCTACGAACAGTAGATGGCCCGAGATACGTCGGGGTTCCAGGGTTTTCCTTTCTAGGGTGAACCTGGTTCTCCATCTAATAGTACCCCAGACGGCGTGCGGTTTTAGTCGGATCGAGTCCAACATGCCGAGGTGGTATCCGGGGTGATTTCCGTACGAGGAAAAAAAAGGTGATGCTGACGCAGTACAGGTAGATACAATGCATAATGCATAGATCTTTTGTCAGAAAAACAAAAGAACAAGTGTAGAACGATGTTGATGAAATAACAAAACACAAATGTGAATGTAAACCATTTATTAAACGTTTTTTCGATTTGAAATTGCGTCGCGGCGACCGACACCAAGCCGGCAGCCAGTAAATAATTAGAATAAATATATTAGAAGCAGAAACTCTCCGTTACATTGCATATATTATAATATTCCTCTTCGTAATCAATAAGCTACCATGACTAGTATTTTTACGAATAATTGCGGCGCCGTGATCGTTTTGAAATATTAAGTTCTTATTTAATAAATAATAATAAATATTTCGGACATCTAACACACAACGCCATCTAGCACCAAACTAAGCAGAGCTTGTATTATGGGTACTAGACAACTGATATGAATACATAAATACATTTTTTTGTAATTACATACATATTATACGTAGAAAACACTCAAACTCCGAAACAAATGTTTGCAGATCATATAAACATTTGGTCCGACCCAGGATTCGAACCCGAGACCTCATGGACAGCAGTCGCATACGCCAGCACTGCGCCACCGAGGCAGTTTAGAGACCTTATAGCTGCTCTACTGAGATAGGTATTTTAAACCAATCTAATTAACTGGCTAAAATAAATTATTTCATGATTTCATTAGTGAAAAAACAAGATACAATCGAAATGGGAACCTTTTTCTTTTTTTAAGTCGGTTAAAAGACGATGTTTATAAAAAGTTATTTCAAAACGCTATTTGTGTTTTGGAACATAGTATTTTGAGATCGAACTTTTTTATTACACCATAGGTGTTTAAACATGCGGGAAATTCTGATTTCCACACAGACTGCGCTGTAAGATAGCGGTTTTTAAGTTGCGTATTCAAATTTATGAGTTTTTTAAACTGTTCTACTGTACCGAACCGTCTTAGTAAATCGTAATTTTTTTATTCTTTAAATTTACTGTAACATTATTGACCTATAAAAATCAATCTTTAGAAACAAAACGATCACAGAACGTCACTGAATACTTTTACTGTTTCAAAATGTAAGATATAGTAAAAAATCTATACATTCCGTCAAATGTATTATTAATTACAAATCACAAACTACTGCCTAGTGAATGTAAATAGAACAATGAGCTTACGAGATACAAATTCGTGGGGCACTTCTGTTACTTTAAAGAATCAAAGTACTTGACGACGTTTAATGAACTTACTTTGCGCTAAAAATGAATAGTTACGCCATTTTGATTTGTCTAGTTCGGAAAACGTCGTCAAAATCGTAGGATAATTCTACTTTCAAATCGAAAGATTCAAACGAGAGAAAGAGATAGATATACCTAAGTTACTAAAACCACCCTAAACACGTAACGTCAGTACATGAATAAAATAGACCACACATTAAATATCAATAACAATTCTTACGCTAAGTTATATACAACTTCGTAAAAACAACTATTTTCTGCCATTTTAAGACTCAATAAAAAGAAAATGTTTTCGACATGGATTAATGGTTTAAAGGTGGAGTCTTAAAATAGGAATAAAAATCAAATAACTAATCTATCGTCGTTTAAAAAATAATTTTAACAATTTTATGTAGTGACTAGACTATGAAACAGGTTCAAACTAAATGAGGTTTTAATTACTTCAATTTTTAATGTTTGTGGTCACTTGAATCTTATTTTGGAAATGGGATAACTGTCAAGAATATGGTAGGGTGAATTATTGGAAGAGCACTGTTCTTCAGCAGTATATCCGTTAATGCCAAAATAAGATTCACTTTCTATATTCAACTCAAAGTCGGTTGAATCTTATTAACTTTTGTGACCATTAGTAACTAAATCGAATACAAACAAGTCTGGTATGGATATTGTCACACATAGGCACTCTCCGTACACAATCATTGTACTGGGGTTTACTTCTACTGAACACTTTAACTACATGAGAGAACTATTACTCCTCTCTGAATTTATTACAAAAAAGCACTTTTTCAGACCCTTTTTCGCAGTAGGCTGTGTATCACTTGATGAGTTCAAAAAAAAAATTAAATGTCAAACGTAATGGCGGGAGATTTTAAGCAGCTGAATCGCGAGAAGTTCGATAAATAAGTAAAATTGAGATCTAAATAAGTGCCCTTTACACAAGTAAAATGTTAATAAAATCTAGTGCATCCCAGCGAAACGGGATATCAAAAGAAAATATGTAAAAGTAAGTACATGGGTCACTAATACTTCAGTCTGTTTTAATATCAAGGAAGACTTGTAACATTATGCAGATACAAATACTTAAATTACTTTGTACTACTACAAAACTGGTTACCTACGTTCATTGTATAAGTAACTCGATTACACTTTATTTCTAATAAATACACTACGGAGACAGCTAAGTCACTTCGAAAAATTTCCTCAATTTTAACAGAAAATAAATTTTACAAAAAATAGGTTCTCATTTATATTTTTTCCAAACTAATTGATGTTTTGGTCCGTATTCTAAGAGTTAAAAGCAAATTGTAATAGAAAACAAGCTATTAAGGCACAATACAATTGTGTCTTCGTTTATCTCTCGGTTGATATGACTTTTCTAAACTACGAAAAAAATCTAAGACTACATATATTTAAAATACAGAAATAAAATTCAAAAGCAGCTCCCATGGAGGCTTATACATCACAATGATTATTATTTGTCGTACTAATCGTTAATCGACCATTCAGCTAACACTACAAGTTTAACTTATTGAAACACCCAGCACCGTCTGTACCACGTCTATTCAATAACTACTTAACTAGTTACTGGGATGCACTTTACTGGAGATGGGTACTAGAAATAAAAACTAAGCGATATATCCAACAGCAGTTTCTGATGTGAATGACAATACTGATAATCTCTTACCGAAACAGTTGGTGGTAGACCCCGAACAGTGATACAATTTTGTCTAGATTAATCTATGTAACTCAATACTTAGTACCCCGTTGATATTTCCAGGCACGGAAGATTTTTTTGACGTTCACTAATACAATGGTAATCTACGAATCTATTAATGAACAACTACCCTTATTTGTCTCTCGTTGGATAGAATACCTTATCTGTATACCACGATTAACAACATAGTAATAACACTATGTGATGTTCATTCATTTGAATTAAACATTAAAAACGAAGCATTTTACTCTCAAGAAATCGAGCGCAGGTAGGTAAAAAAAAATGAATTGTGGAATTAAATTAAATTAATTAAATTGTGAGACATTGGAAACGTTAAGTTCATTATATTAGTTTCTACTTATAGTAAATATGTACTAACACCAACTGTTTCATTATTTCTTTACTTTAAATCATGCCCTCATTTTTATCTAATCTCTTGTCAAAACTACCCAAAAGTAATTTTTTAAATATCTGACTAAAGATGACCAAATTCTGAAAAAAAAAATATGATGAAAACTAAACTCTAAAACATGTGATGTAATGTCAGAGTATTAAAAATATCGTAAGTTGGGGGAATCCTGATTCTAACTTGTTGAATAAATTTTACTGGCAAGTGATTGGATAATAAGAAAGGCAGTTTGACATGAGATTAGAGGTCGAGCGCTTCAGTATTGCCTCACCGTGTTACAAAAATTTCGATCTTCGTCTTCGTCACCGCTGCGTAGACACGGACTCATGCACACTCCACCGCTAAACACTGCTCCGTATGACTTCATGCATCTATTTCCAACCAGTGGCTGATCTCCATCTCTAACACTACAGATCTGGGGTCAAATTCTTACTGGCGCCCACCATGGGCCCAAAAACTCCAAAGCTCTAATTATCTACTATTCTCAATAAAAAAATATCTTCTCCAAACTAGGTTTTAACTAACGAACAGGTACAAAAAACTAACAGAAGCGGATAAATGAAAGAACAGCTGTGTTGTGTTACCATTTTATTATTTCTAATACTTGTCACTAAGTGAAGATGATCCATAATATTGTTAATGGCTGAAGGAGGCGCGCGGCCCGCGCACTACTGCGTCCACAAGCTAGGGGGCGCTAGAGAGCCCGACTATGCCTAGGAACGCCTCTTTTGACTCAAAAAAGACGTTGAAATAATACTCTACATTAAAATTATACAAAACATTCATGAATCAATAATACTCCTTGCGGCAAAGCTTACTCCCAGTGCACAGACGTACGCACCGTTCTATGCTCGGGAACATAGCCTGTCGTAGATGTGCTACGCAGCTACGGATCCCACACCCAACCAATACTACGGGGTTACCTCAACATAATGTACATAAATTATCTTTTGTATTGCACAAATGAGCTTGGGCTTCCAAAACATGATACTAGATGTCGCTACGCGTTTCTTTGTCTTTAAAAGATATCAAATTTTAAGCATTCTCTATCCTAAAACTCTAAATTAGGCCTAAAGCAATACTTTACAACTCTTTATTTTACGTATGTATAGAATCACAAATTAGAATATTCATAATACCGAATATACCTAAGTATTAAAAACTATTTAAGTCAAAATTTAACATAACACTAGCGCCATCTAGCAACAAAATTATGGAAACCACTATGAGCCGGTGAGTAAGAAAAAAAAACAAAAAACAGCCCATTACTAAATCTATATGATAAACTATATTTTTAATGACTACTATAAATAAAATGCATAATTCGTTCACAAATATAAATACAGGAATGTAGAGACATGGCTACACGTACTTTGACGCCATCATATCAGTGCCACCAAATTTCAAACGTTAAACTGTGTAGTGGTGTGTAGTCCTACTAGTTGAGAAGTTTTAGAATTCCTAATGTCAACGTAGAGACTACACATCACGCCAGAGCTCTCAGAATATTTTAAAAAAAAACAAAAAACCAAAATGGCCGCACGCCTTCAAGCGTCGGCGCAAACGCCCTACACAATAAACACTGGCGTCACATACTGTCGCTTATTCAACAATGTAATTATGTTAGCCGATGACGTCAATGTAGGCGACGCTGGGTCACGTCAAAGTTGGTATAACATTAAGATGGATGACACATTTATTTTAAATCGAAGCATTAACTTACATCTTCAATAACCACTCACTCCATTACAAATAGATCATGAAGGTAGTAATGAACAAATATATATTGATCTATCAATTCCTTTTTGAGACATATTTTCAATGAAAAATTCAAGATTGCAAAGGTCATGGCGGCTAATCTTGTGAACAAACTGTGACGTCACCCCTAACTACCCACATTCCCATCGTCAGCCATTTAGAAATACAAGATTACCAACTCTACGATTACACAGATACCTATTATACAAAAATATTTGTATTTGTATGCATGTGTGTATAATTATAATAATTCTAACATAACGCGCGCTGCTGTGCCCTTTCCTTACTTAGCAGAGTGCTTTTTATATGTATAATTATTTACCTTCTAATCTAGTGTGTCGCGAGTCCATTGCGCGTAAAACCCCCTTTAATCCATTTTGGACAAAATATATCAATGGAAAATCTTTTTAATAAAAGGCAATTTATTTTTGACAAAATCCCATCTACCCTCGTATGTTATAACACCGCGATACACTAAATCCATTTTATTCTCTTGTAACACGGGTGCAATCTGCAGCGCGCGCGTGCTGAAGTTATATTAACGTTATTGCTTTCGGTTAGTTTATATTTATTTATCATATGTAAAACTTCAAAATGTCTACACTACAACACTACTCTAGCATTGCCATATATTAAAACACACAACATATTATATTTATGTTTAATTTAACATTATACCAATCCAAAAATTGTATATTTATGTATATCTTAGTTTACATATTAATGAATATAATATATTTTTTTTCAAATGCTGTAGTTAACATTGGTCCAGAGAGCCTGGAGCGACCGAGCATCGCTAGAGTTGTTGGCGTGCTATGGCTAACTGTGAATGGCACATATCTACTGCGTCAAGCTTATTCATAGAAATAAACTACAACTAGGCAAGAATAAGTATTGAGCAAGATAACACTTTGTATTCAGTTTCCCGCCAAAAGTTTTAAGGAAAATAAAATAAAAAATGACTAGAGAGGAATGTATTCTCGAATATGGCAACGAAGTGATTAAATAGTAATAGCGTCTTAGTTGGCATCGTCCCGTCAAATTTATTGTCACAATCTTAAGCTACACTGGCAACATTGCTGTTTTTGCCAAAATGTTTATTTCTTTAATAGTTTTCCAGCCGCTGTCGTCAACATTAGGCTCGCTTACACGTTAGCGATGAATCTAACATTTTATTGCGACAAATTCTCCTATTTCTCTTCTAAATGTTGAGCAAAATTAACATTTTTTGGCGAAATTTGGCCTGTTTTAATTTTTTGGCAAAACAATCGTCGTACCAGGAAGACCTCGAGGTCCAAAGCGAAGCGTCTAAAGGTCTAATCTACGTGTCTACCTATACAATATTCCTTTTAAAGATGACTTTAAAAGGAATACTTTAATAGCACGCATCACAACCACGTATGGCTACCGCCTTTAAATTGACAGTGAAGTATATTGTATGGAAGAATAGTTTATTTTACGTATTCATTCATGCCAACCATGCCGGGCCCTAATTCGCTGAGCGAACAATGACTAACACTTACCAGTCAACCTCTAAATCTAGAATGAAATAGTTACTTCACTACATTTTTATTGCAAAAAAGCTTTTAAATGCCTTTTATCGGGTATTCAATATTCTAAAACGTTATTGTTACAACACGTTAAGACGATATTACCACGAAAACGCCCTCGCCGAGATCAATTGACTCTTGGTTGACTGACTAAGACTGAATTCGATTACACTTGAAGCAGGGCCCTGAATAACACGCGAATTGACGAATGATCACTGCGTGTGTAACACACCTATTGGTAATTTAATATAAACAGCATGTCTGTCGGCTCCGTGGTTACGGAGTCCACTTAATAGTGATAAAATGTCGCAAACGCGCACTATTCTTAATGTCTCACCATGAAGTATCAACTTAGTTTCGAATATGAAGACGCGCTTAACTACAGTTAATGCGCAACACTAAGATATAAATGTTAAACGCATGCCTGGTTCGCGTAACAACTTACCACACGTCCGTCCTGTCCCACCCTCCTGTACCAACTGAGTTTTTAGCGCCGAACACGAGGCAAATGATAATACACACAGGGTTGCCAACATTTTAGTAGAAATGTTACAATTTAGATTAGTGCCTGTTGACGGGTTCGCCCTAAGTAGTTAAATCACAGTTTTAAAGCCAAAGTATAGATTGGCAACCCTATAAACTAATAACTACAAGTTCAACGTGCAAACTATCTAGAAAGATAAAAATGTGTAAAAACAACAAAACCAAACCCAGCGGGAAGTCCCACGCTAAATAAAACACACAATTTTAATTTCTAATATTATATCCATGTAATGACACATCAGGTAATTACTAGGTGCTCCATACAGCGGGCAAATTCCTTCTAAAACTACAAACTATACCTACTGCCGGCGTCCGTCGCAATAGGGTGACAAGCCAACAAACGGACACACAATAATCATCAAAAATAAACAATTCACACAGGAACAAATCACCAATCCCATTAAATAAAGTGAGAAAAATTAAATAAAGCCCTAAGTAGCAGCTGTCACCCCATCTGTTGACAAAGCGACGGACTACAGCGTCCAGTTACCGCGTGTAACTATGAAAGGGTAAGTGGATAATCGCCACCCTTTAAGGGTAGTCGGAATAGTACAATTTATGAAAAAAAAAACAAGTTATAAGTACATTACAAACACTGTGTGTGGACGCGAGGCGGCAGCGGATCGTGGCATCAACCACAGTGCGGGTAAGCGACAAAAACTACTTCTACTGAGTGTAATTTGAAGTAGGCAAGTGGAACGGTTTAGTCACCGAGTATAACTGACATGAAATAAACGTAGCGTGTTTCAATTATTTAACAAATATATAAATTAGTGGGGTATTAATGATGTGATTAGTAAGTAAACCGTCGATTTAAGATCATATTATTTGGACCTATAAATGCTTTTCTTTCAGAGTGCCGACTTATTTTCATTCATTGCACAAATATTTTTTCTCACTACCCACATTTGTTCAGCAAACTCGCGTCCACGCACTCGCCGCCACAGTCTATCTAATTTGGCAAGATACTAAGCATTCGGCGACGGACACAGTAGTCAATCATTCTAATACTGTTTTGGGAAACGATCGCTAATGTACAAAAGGTGTAGTTCGGTAAACGGCGGCACGCGCTTTCTGGCCACACACTTCGTAAATGAACTTTCAAGTACACGAAGTAGGAAATAATTTCTTTATCATATTTTGAGCATCTGCTGTTTGCTTAAGTGTGATTTTATTTAAGTGCAACACGAATAATCTAAAAATAACAGTAATATACTTACAGCCTATCACGGGAATGGAGTTATTTTTAATTATTTAAAACGGTAGTGTAGTACAATTGTAAGTTGTGTACATGCTTCTTCTATTCACTGGTTTTTAGTTTGTTTTAGAGTTCAATGCGTATGAGTACTTCAACTGGTTGTGTTAAAGTTTTTGACGAAAAAGCGCGTACTGCTTTTAATCTCAGGAGGTTCTAAGCCTACTTACACTATGAATACTGCTATAATAAGGGTAGGTATGTGTATACATAAGTGAATATCATAGCATACGGTACCCGCAACATGTGGGAAAGTGTTAAAAGAGTATTATTCTTTTCTGAGGGTAGTTTGATAGAAAAAGTGAAACATACAAACTGAGCAGCTGTACTTATTAGTCTCGCTAATGATTATTTTCAATTAAAAGTTGTGTATCAAAAAGTATTTTTTATTAAATAGTTGATGACTTTTAAATCTACCCACACATCACGGTTACAAGTGTGTCGGCGGCAGGGTTGCCGACCAAGCTACCACATGCATACTGCACTACTTTGCCCCGCAACGTCGCCTCTACTGAACCAAGCTCGTACACGCTAATATAAATATAGTAAGTACTATAGTAATTAATAGACAATTTCCTGTCCAAGGGCCCCTTCCCATCGACTGATATTTATATCTTATTGCTTTACTCTTCATCTTTCTTGAGGTGTAGTTAAAGATTTAAACTTCTTTCTCGGAAAGTTGAGAATGGAAATGTCTTTTCAAATAACTATTACTATTAAGTACGAAAAGTTGCCCAGTTCTGAGACGAAAAAAAGTGGTATCCCAGTTGCTGGAACCAATAGCACTTTGCAATTGTTCACAACGAACTAAAAGTTTTTACGAGAGAATATCACTCGAATTGTAATACTGTTGTTTGGGTCCAAGACCGTTCAAATCGTCTTAAAATCTAAAAATTGCACGAACACAACCACTTTTGTCTTTTTTAATCTCTAGTCACAAATTGTATATTGCTCTTTATTCTAACGCTACTTTTGATAAATTAAGTACCTTTAATCATAGGACGTAACGATTCAAATAGTTTGGGTAAAACTGTCTTTACGGGTTTACTTTGTTTAGCATTTAATGTGAAGCATACGATTATGATGATGTAAACATTTATATATTGTGATTTATATATAGCTCTTTGTTTTGATAACAAATGAGTTCCAATAACCTATTAACTCTTAGAAAAAGACCATTTTTGAGTTTTTTTTTTGCAATAAAGACAGTTACACAATTACTATTCGGATCCGGCTTTAAGTAATCACCGAAATCAAGTTTTTTATTAACTCCTAAGTATATTAAGAGAGAAGAAAGCGACGCCACGGGGCCATGACAATCTACGGCGGCTTAATACTTAGCTTATTGTCACGGTACAAGGGTTGTTAGTCCATTCGCTCATACACACTAAACTAAATTATCATAAACTATATGCATCGGTGCGCTTCTGGTGTGCTGTAGATCGAAAACAATACCAGACCTCAAAGCTAAACTAAGATCAGTAAATACGATAAACTATTGGAAATACGAGAGTTCAAATTAAACTTAAATACACACAAACGTGGATGTAAATTAGAAAACCTAAAACACACCAAAATCGCAGGCATCTATAACTACGTATGTCAATATATAATACTATATGTATAATGAGATTGCTTTACGCTCATGTCAGATATGTACGAGTGCGTGAGCCGAGCGGCCGACGCCGTGTGACGGCGCTGCGGGCCCGCGGTTTGTGTTATAACATACCGGTACTACCGAGAGAGATAGCGTATTTCAACCGATTAGTAGGAAGATTAGGACAAATGAGCAAATTTATTTTGAAGGTCATTGTTTTCTGATATCTTAAAAATAAATTGAGGTAAAATGAGCATAATTTGGCACAATCGTGTTCTTAGAAATGGCACCTTAGTTTAATAATACTGATTTTTGCAAAGACCATTTCTTTTGTTTTATTAGGATACGTTTATCAATTACATTATTGCTTATAAGAGTTATAAGTCGTTTCTGGACAACTTCGAAAGTTAAGTTTCCTACAGCGTGGTCACACAGCGTCACAGCACCGCGAAATATGTAGTATATATTAATTCTTATACTCATATTAAAAAATACATAGCTGCAAATGAGATTCATAACAATACAGTCTAGTTATAAATATTATAATGTTAACTTATTGCCAAACGACCGTGCACTAACTCTACAACTAAATTACAAAATATCAAAGACAATAAGGAAAAAAAATAAGTATTTTTTCGCAACTAAATTACTTGAGATCTTCGCCTTAACGTAAAGAGGTCAAGGGACACCGAACGACGCGAACCCGCGGGAAAATCGACGATTATTTCTAGGCATTCTCCGACTACCTACATAATAAACTCAGTAATACAGCATACAGTACAAAGTAAAAAAGAATCAAAAATACAAAATAATTCTACCGTCGTTCCCGCTTTCGAGCGCAACAGTCATAAATCACCTTAATAAATTAACTTTTTATTAAAAAAAAAGAAATGCTTTTCTTTGACGCCCAACGCGGGCCGAGTGTCGCTTCGAACCGTCTCACTCTAAGTCTACGAGCCGATAAACATCTTAACTACTTCAATACTGATCGTTCCTCTCGCGGTCACCGCGAGCCGCGGCGAGACGAACCGCTAAATTAAAAAAAATAATACGTAGGAACTGTATCGTAAGAAACAAAACAGGGTCGCCGAGAAGCTAACCTCGCAGAGGCGGGTGGATCGGCGCCTAGATGTACATGGGGAGGCCGTACATCGCCCCCCAGTCCACGCCCTGGAACGAGGACATGTCGACGCCGGCCAGCGAGTAGGCGGCGCCGAACTGCGGCAGCGCGGGCGGCGGCGCGGGCGCGGCCGGCGCCACGACCGGCGCGGCCGGCGCCACGCCGCCCACCGCGCCCACCGGCAGCGCGTAGGGCGCGTAGCGGTAGGCGTGCGCGCCCACGGCCGACACGCCGCCCACGCCGCCCGCGTACACGAGCCCGCGGCCGGGCCGCAGCACCAGGCGCTTGCCGAGCGCGAGCGGCGCCGCCGCGACGGCCTCCTTCGGTTGCGCGCGCTTGCACTCCACTTTTTTGTTCTTGATCGTGTGGAAGTGGATGTCGCAGACGCGCTCGACCGCCTCCTCGGAGTGGAAGGTGACGAAGCCGAATCCTCTGTGCCGTTTGGTCTGCTGGTCCATGAGCATCACGGCGTCTTCCACGAGACCGAACTGCGAGAAGTACGACCTGACCTCCTCGGCGGAAGTGTCCTGGCCGACGCCGCCGACGAAGATCTTCTTCGTTTTGGCGGGGCGCGGGGCCGATTTGGGAGTGGCGTGCTTGGGGTCGATGCGCTTGCCGTCCAGCGTGTGCACCGGCACCGCCAGGACCTTGTCCACGGAGGACGCCTCCTGAAATGTGATGAAACCGAAGCCGCGCGATCTCTGCGCGCGGCGCGGCCTTAGTATCGGGTAGCTCTGGGTTGAGATGAGAGGGAACACGCGATTTCGAATATGAACTTCAATATCGAATAACAAACGAATACTAAATCCGTCAAGTTTTTATTAACAATCAAAATGGCGTATTCCCTTTAGAAAGTTGCAAGGAGCGTTGTTACATACTCGTATCACTACCTACTAGTGAAACATATGTATTCTACGATAGTCAAACAATAATTCAAATCCAACGGTTAATTTCATAGACAATTTACTCAAACTCAAGACAAACGAGAGCGTGTACCAGCTAGTATTGTTAAAGTTGTATGCCTAAATAAGTTGACACAGAAGTACGTAACTTTAATTAAATAATCAACTATAAACGATATCTTAACAAGGAAACACTATAAAGTAGGGTTAAATTATATTGTAACTATTTTTTATACATGGTATTTATTTAATATTTTGAGTTGGCAACTATTTCTACTATACGGCGTTATCGTGATACAAAAGGAGGACTAAAAGGAATATAAATATTATCGGCAGTCTATGTGGTAGTTATAATTTTCAGTTGGCGACTATAAAATCTACTAGTTACGTCCGTTAGCACACTTGATAATGTAAAAGATAGACGCTGCAGATAAAATCAATAATTCTATTCTGGCAATACTGATGATATTCTAGTTAATATAACATCAATAATGTCAACGGAAAAAAGATCTAGAAAAAAAGGATTACATGGTAGTTTTAAAAGTTGACCACTAACAAGTTATTCTACTAGTGACCGCATATTACGTACACTTTTCATTTTCCCAATGACGATGAGTTAGAAGCTCTCAATTTATCCGGCAGTTTTGAATAAAACAAAGCTTCGAGTTGAAGAAGATTGTAAGAAGGGATATAGGGAGGACTAGCTAATATAGTGTTTTTCTAAGCATGTTCAAATGTGTTGTATAGGTATTAGTTAGTTCAAGCTATTGACAAACAATTTAAATCAATATTCAAGATTTCATGCGAGAAACCCGAAGCTATAAGAATTTATTTGAACAATGATAGGTAAAACAAATACTACTTTTGAGGCACAAGTTAAATATTTAAGCAGCACCACCTCTAACCATTTGTGTTTTGTTTTCTTACTGTCTGAATTTGGTTAAAAAATAATATATTTTTGGTAAATCAACGAGATAACGTTCAAGAACTAGTAACTTTATCGGGCCATTCTACTAAATAAATTATTTAGAATGGCAATGTCTTGGAGAAACGATAAAACGAGATAGATGGTTCAGAATTCTCAGAATACTTGCTATGAAATTCTTTCAATTATAATAAAATTCTCTTTGAAAGAATTATGAAAATCTTGCATTTTGTTCTTTATTTTGCAAATAATTCGTTGGCAATTCTCATAAATTAGCTTATTTAAGTTTATACAACTAAAAAGATTTAGAATGTGATTCTTCCTGTGTTATCAGACACTAGCTTTTACCGGCGGTTTCGCTTGCGCATAAGTATATATTTTCGTCCCCCATTATACGTCTTTATGTTTGGCATTTCCAAAATTCCTAGCTTAGCGCTCACTTACGTTATATAAAGAACCTAAATGCAAAATAACAGGATTTTAGGTTTAGCGGTTTGGGCTGTGCTGTGTGTTGAACTCTGGGTATGTTAATCAGTCAGTCACCTTCCTCTTTCATATAAAATATATAGATTTACATAGCAGATATCCTGACCACAAACTGATAGAACCTCTGCGTATGTCATTACGAAAATTAAAATTACAATTTATGTTTATCTTTTCTTAAAAAGACTACTCCCGCATTAGAATGTACATCTGTTGTTATTGATACATGTAACAGACACAAAGAACACCCAAACTCAGAACAACAAACTGTGGACCACACAGTGTTTTCTCGTGAGGGATTTGAACCTTCGACATGTGGCTTTTTAGAAAGCGGCGCTGGCGACCGCTAAACCACAATGACAACCGAGCAACATCTCAATAAGCCGCCATAGTGTGGGTCACCATGCTGCATTGCTCATTGTCTGTATTTGCAATGAGTATGGTGACCACCACTCTTGGATTCTGTTTACGCTTTCTATCAGGCACAGTAGAGTTACATTGGCAGCCTCATATACAAAAAAAAATTAATAAGCCATAGGACAGCCAAAACGCAACGAACCTTTATCGTACTGTATATTGGTATTGTGGATAATTATTTTAGTTTTCCGTTCGCCTCGGCCATATGTCGGACCGCCTCAGGGAGGTGTTTGACGCTAGCTCGGCGTGCGAACGCTTCCCTGAGTGCTGGAAGAGCGAGAAGCTGGTCCTGCTGCGGAAGTCGGGACGGCCTGCCGACTCGGTCGCGGCCTACAGGCCCATCGTGTTGCTGGACGAGGCGGGCAAGTTGTTCGAGAGGCTGCTCTCTGCCCGCATCGTCCGGCACCTCAGCGAGGTGGGCCCCTCAGAGGGTATTGGCGTGCAGTATCCGCAGTGCGACACCGGTGTCGTACGAGGCGGCGTGCGCCTTGAGGACTCGGCCCAGCACACGCTGGCGGTGTGCCCCGCTTGGGCCCTCACTGCAGTCATCGGGAGGAGATCTCTTGCTGCTCCATGGGCGGCGGCGAGAGCAGTTTTACCGCGGTCGCGACCTTCTGCGAGGAACTCATGTCGCAGAAAGAGGCGGCGGAGAAGGTCCGGGAGGATGATCTCCACTCGGACCCGATCCGCCGCCGGCGAACCGGGCGGCGGAGGCGCGCCTATCAGCGCCTCATGCCGCCCTGAGTGTGGCCGCGGATGGGCGGGACAAGTTTTCCCCCCATCCAATTAACAGGCCACCCGCGAGAGGGGCGACGTTACGCGTGTGCCGTACGTCGCCCACATTGAGAGGTCTTAACATCTAGAGACGGTGCCCGCTTCAGTGCGGGCAGGCGCTGGGAGGGGTCCGGATGGCGTAAGAAGGCGGTTCCCGGATCCCTCCCGTCTCAGGCGCAGAGTGGCACACCGTGGTTGTTTAGTGGGTAGTCTGGCAAGTCAGTCAGGAATCCCACACGAAGTGAACCCCCTGTCCCCGCGGGGGGTGGGGGGGCGAAGTGCGTAAAGGCATTCCACCACGTAAAAAAAAAAAGGCAACAACCAACCTTCATTCTAATTTGAAGGTTTTGTTCGTATTGATATTCGATTTAGCTTGTTTAATTGAACTTAACATTTGTGTTATTAGTGGGTTAATATGGTGACGTCCTGTGGTGACGCGACGATAATGTGTGTTAGGCAGAGATGGAAGTTTGGAATAGGTTTNGTAAAGAGCGATTAAGTTTACGGCTTTTTTAAAATACGTAATATTACTCATAGTAGGTATACGAAATGCCTGGCTTCATGCTTTTTTACGTGGTTCTATTCTATAGTGAATATCGGTGATACTTTTTATCAATATTATGCACTAAGTATACTTTAGGGTAGGTAGATAAAATTTAATCTTAATATATTACCACGTATATTATTATATCCGAGCAATGTTACCCTCAAAAGGTACTAAATTTCTACCACTGTCGGAGCATCTCAGTGTTACCAGTGAAAAAACTATTTACTTTTATCCTTCTACCAAAATAGAGTTTTAATCTATTTATTGATCTTAGCTAGTTAAATAATTATTTGATAGAAAATTCAATTTGTACTTTTAAGATAGTTGTCAGTGTTGCTATGGTTGAAACTAATACTGTTATTAAAACAAATCATAAAAAAACATGCACAATTTAATTTCTTGAAGACATAAAAGCCCCTTCTTATGAAAAATATTTTAGTTTCTAAATTACCAAAACCATTATATTTAATACCAATAGAACTAATAGTAAATTAAACTATAACACAACAATTTTATTCTACAAAACGAAATTAATTTCTACCGTAACAGTAATTACTTAAAGCATAGCAACACTGAAAAGGGACTACCAGATTCAAATATAGAAATAGTTAATAGAAGAGTTGTATCAGAATCAGTAGATTCAATAGTCTATGCCTAACGAGTTTCTATGTTAGTGATTCTAGCATGCCGGTCTTGCTATGTTATTTTATTAGTGTATTATACTCGGATCAACCATAGCCCAACTAAGTGTGCGGACTTATTGACATATACGCAAAATCTGATTTTCTTTGTATTTTCGACGAGAAAGAATGCTTTTAGTAATTTTAAGAAACTAGATTGTAGCGCTGAAAAAAGAGATAGACAAAGTGCAACAAACGATTCAAAATGTTATTCTTCTTCGCATTCTGTAACGAGGTTTGTGGGTGTTATATGATAAGCCAAATGAAAGCTACCGGGGCTTCCATGTTAATTTAAAAACACTTCAAGTTGAATCTCAGCAGCAAAGTGAATAGAAGCAGCCACACGGATTTCATAAATCATTTCATACACTTTGTAATTGGATTGAGTTGTGCAGACAAGAGAACAACCTATCGCTTAGCTGTTGTTGTTTTCTGCATAGCTCGAACTAATTTTGACACCACTCACATAAAAAAAGACAAGCCGTTTAGGCTCTAGGGCGTGCCAAAGAAATATACACACATACATACACTCGAAAAACACAAAACCCTCTTTCTTTCGCAGTCGGAAAAAAGTAGATTCTCAATAAAATTATGTTGTATTGTTTATTTTTCTGTTATAAAATAGAATTCTGTCATTTTTGCATTATTAGAAAAATGATTTTTTATATTAGGAACTTTACTTTCCATGGTCTTGGTTTCAATAAAACAGTGGAAGAAATTAAGGAATCAAGAGAAGGGGGTTATGCCTCCCACAGGTTTTACGCTGGTGACCGGTGAGACTGTACCCCCGGGCTTGTCGCCAAGTTTATTCATAAATGAAATGACGCTCTGCGGCCTAACGATGCCGGTGGTATACCGATACGTAGAAGGCCTTATATGTGGCAAAATATGACTCATGCTAGTCTACTTAATTGTACAAAAGCACCCTTTCTTAACTAATATTTTCATTAGACAATATTGAGGTGTTGTCGACAGACTGGGATATGTAGCGCTCCATGGGGGAGGCCTTCGTCCTGCAGAGGACCGCGATAGACTGATGATGAAGGTGGCATTGCGTATATGTCTTGGGATCTCCCACACAAACCTACGGTACTACCTATTCCAATCCTAATCAAAACTAAGACTGACCGACTGCGCGCCGCCATCTGCCTACCGCTGTCTTTGGAAAAACATCTCATTATCATTCTTAAGTATTTGTGAAGCTCGGAGGTGATAGACTACTTGGGAAGGTTCCTCTCAAGGAGTTCATCACGTGTCCGAGGTTGTACTGGTCAGAAATTCAAGACTTTTTATTTCATTTTAGTTTTTTGAACACACTGTAGCTCTTTAGATTTCCAATATAGCGGTCGCCAATAAGAAATAGCATCGGTTCATAAATTAAGAAATAAAATTATGTAATTGACCTCATAGCGTTTCATGTTTCACAAACTTGTGGAATGCAAGCCGCCATGATATTACGCCATAGGCTAAGTTATTGTTAATTTTCGTATACATAGTTCAATTTTTAGTTTCTCTTTAATTTGACAATAGGCAAGAGGACTTATTTAAAAAAAAAACTGTTTTATCATGTTCCGAAGTATCTCCTATTGTCAAGTACAGTTATATTTCTACAAAAAATAGAGTTTTAGTAAATTAAAAAAAGATGCGATTCAAATTTGAAGTTTCACGATAAAACGCTCGGTGGTGTCATGGCGTCTGTTTGTGTAAGACGCGACGTCACCGTATGTCAACTAGGGTCAATTATAACTCTTAAGAACAGTAAAGTGAACATCGATCATATCCGAACTAAGTGACCTTCATACATAAGTGACGTAACTCATTCTGATTGGTGTTCAACTTAACATGGGGATTGCTGTATTTTGTAGTTTCATTTTTTTAAATTACTATTAATCTCGCTCTACATATGAAAATACATACAATTTTTACACTCTATGAACCCCATTTCATCAGATAAATACATAATTTTAGTGGTTATTGTCATCATGCCTATTTTGGCGAGCCGCATTTATGTGGGTTTTTACGGGGTAACAACATAAATCGAGCAAAACCAAAAATTTTTTTAGGTATTTAGTTTATTATATATGCTTATAACATACGAAAAAAAGTGCAAGAATATATTGGCGACTTGCAGTTAAATTATTGGCTTAGAATATTTGGTAGGAATACATTTTTTGACTCCGGCAATCCAACTGGCAACACCAGATATTTCAAGTCTTGAATATTTGACACTGGTAAGGTTTAGCAACATGCGAGTGATGGGTTCACAATTAATTCTATGTGCTTAGGTATATTGTCTATGGGAAGCTTAAATTTTATTTATTAATTATATTATTTATTTTAATTTTTTAGGTTAGATGAGCTATTTTGTTTAAATATTATCGTGCGAATGTTTTGTTGGTGTTATTTTGAAAGGACACTAAAGGAACATAGGGTGGGCATATAAGGTTGGTTACTTCTGGTGATCGCTTACCAAGAGATGTTTTTTCTAATAATTCTAATGTACCTTTCGCATGTTGCTAAAACTTATGGACTTCTATAATCTACGGTAAATTAAAAAGAATACTTTATAATTTGTCAGTGAGATGTGGAATCACAGATATTTATGTACACGATATAATAAACGGTGAAAAGTTAATCTAGACTGCTAAGCAAGACTGGGGTTTGATTCCCACGCAGGACAAATCCATGCTAATATCATAAATTCGAAAGTAACTCTCGTGTCGAACGTCTCTTTTTCGGCTAAACCGCTACACTAATTTCGATGAAATTGTCCTTGGAGATAATATAATTCTGGTCGAATCACATCTCTTACCGCGGTAATCGAGCCGCGGGCAAATACTAGTTTTTTTTGGATATACATTTTCGAAAATCTGACACATAAAGCCAAATAACTTTTTTTTTGTGAGCCAAAAAAATATTATTCAGATCATACATACAAACATTCGGTGCGACCCGGAAATTGAACCTCAAGCACAACAGTCGTGCACGATACCACTGCGCCAACGAGGTAATCAAAGTCAACTAGCCAGTCTATTTCCAACAAATAATTGGAAAGGCCGATGTTAATAAGATTAAAGATTATTAAATAAAAACTAATTAAGGGGACTTGAGATCTAGTTTCTAGAATTTTAGTCCGTCTTAATCTTAGACGTGGCTTCACCGGTTTGGATGTGGTATTCACTTATTGTGGTAATGTAACATTTACTGTTTGTTTTATTTACATCGGTTTGCAAATAAATAAACGATATCAGTTTACAGAATCATCGCACATCAACACATATGCAGGCAGAGAAGCAGACAAAAGCTAGTATTATAATACAACAACAAAACTAATCCTGTGATTCCACATTCCACTATCTAAACAAAGTTAACCAGCCCCGCCTCACCTGCGTGACCGGGTCTTTCATGATAAGCACGTCGGTCACCGGACCGAACATGGCGAAATACTCTCTCAGCTTCTCCGAGCTGGTCTGCCACGAAAGCCCGCCCACAAATAGTTTACTGGGAGACGGTGATGTGGTGCCCGTGGAGTTGGGCGCTGAGCCATTGGCTGTGCTCGTCACTGGGGTCGACCGCCCTGATGATGGTGAAGTTTCTGTTGGCAAACAATTTTTTTTATTAATAATGTTAATTTCGAATAAATTACACATAGCCCTCTCTGATTTCAAACTATGCAGAGCGAGTGCTATGGTAAACGGAATAAATAATATTAAAGCATAAGTTCAAATGTTTAAGGTAAGACTAAAAAAGAAGCTAAAATTAATAAGTAATTTAAACAACTAAGGGATTATTAATAAAACAAATCCTCGACTGTGTCATGTGTTAATAATTTCAATGTTTTTTTTAAAGATTTTTTAAATATTTGTTTTGTGGCGACTTCCACATACAGCGTCAACATAAATATATGACAACACCATCCACTGAAGATATACTGAACTACGGAGTAGCGTTGTGCACGAAGAAGCTACCAATCCTGCATCGCGCAATAGAAGTTCTCGCGCCGATTAACATATATACAACTTCCCAACATCTACCGTTGGGCAGTGGCCCGCCAGGCATGATCACCTCGCCTGGTTGGAAGATCCTCCCTTTAAGTTGGGCAAACATGTGGCCAGTTCATCCACAGTTTCTTTTTTTTAAATTTGATATACCCAGTGCCACTCTTACAACTAAGACAAAGCTATTGACTCACATAAAAATAAGACAAACCCTTTAGGCTCTATGGAGTGCCAAAAAAATATACATACACTATTCATAAAACAAAACCTCCTTCTTTCACAGTCAGGTAAAAAATCCACTGCAAGGAAACTGCATCTCAAATGAAAGAAAGAAACGCATTTGAAGTAGGTTCATCTGTTTGAGAGCTACGATGGTACAGACAGACAGACACACACACACAAGCATTGAAATCAAACTTATAACAACCCCCCTCTTATTGCCAAGTATTACTGGTCGTGCAGTGGTACAAGAACAAACGCATGATATGAAGATAGTCTGTCAATATCAGCCAAGCCATTTCAGAGATAAGTCAGAATATACGGTCATACAGACAGAATAATAGCTTTTTTGATGTAGGAACCGTATATACTTTCATATGCATGTATTGAAAAGCTAGCTACAAACAGACACTTTAATAAAAAAATATTCCTGTGTATAAATAGTTGATGTATAGATAGTGTGGGTGACTATACTGCTTTGTCTGTATTCACGTTAAGTATGATTACCTCCACTCTTGGATGGATTCACTCATGAGTATACATGCTTCTCATCAGGCAGAGTAGATTTACTTCAGAAGGCATTTAAATATAAAAGAAAACTAAAATAATTTGCTTATGACTAACTGAGCCCTGCAGTTGTTACCAGCATTTATTGTGGTAACCGCTAGTAAGGCCCAAAATTGTAGCATAAGTAACTCTTTAAATCATCAGTTCTCTGCCACTGTGAAAGTCTCCCTGAAATCGGTCCAGCCTTTCCAGAGATTTTTTCGAAAAACTTTAAGGTTTGGTATTTTGGTATATATACTATGTATACATAACATTAACAAAGTTAAACAACATTACCATAAAACCTTGCAGTACCTAACTTGTATTTAATACAGTCTCTTCATTTGAATTTATTATCAACATCAATTACCTTTACACCCCACACCTGGACAAGGACCTCTCATTACAAAGGAGGGTTTGGTCTGCTAATTAATTGAATTTATAGTCATAAAAATAAGTATGTAGTATTGGTTTTCCTATACAGTAAACAATAAATATTCTGGTCTCCATGTACATGGTTCAATCTGTGACATTAGATTCCTAAAAGTTTAAAATAAAATTCTATTTTGACAGTTAATTACAAAAAAATAAATTCACCCAAAAGGATTTTAGAAAATAAAGCATTTAATGTCTGTTTTATTTCTTCATAAATGTTTCATTCATGTATTTGTAGTGAATCAGTTGCATATATATATTGAAATGATTGCAGTAAGCATTGCAACAAACATTTGAGCTTAAAATATGAACTAAACACTAACTATATAAGAGAAATCTACATCAACATGATGTTGAGGCAATCAAACAATGTAAAACATTTATTACAATCGAGAACTTCATGACATCTATAGGAAAGGTTGAAATTCTTGGAGGCCTCATTATTAATAGATGTAAAATTGAACTCACTGATTTGTTGCACTGCAATCTGTTGCTGTTGATGCGCGGCAGCAGCGGCATGAGCTGCGGCCTGCGCGCTCAGAACGTGAGCGGTCAGCTCACCGCCCACCAGTCCGCGTCCAAGTTCACCACCAACCAGACCACCCACCGCGCCTTCCAGCACCTCCACGCCACCCAGCGCACCGCTGGAATATAACCCCATCATTTTAACACCGACCACTGAACACGACGCCGAACTTAAAACTAAATTTGCGTAATTCTCGATGGCCGAACAACGATTCGGTCCACCGACGCTTTCACTTCAAACCAAAGAAGAATAAGAAAAAACAAAACACGATCTGTTTACAATCAGCCAAATTTCCCGCCAATGCGGTAAGTAGAACTAATGAGGAATTATTGAAAATCATATCAGAAAATTAGTTAACAGCCAATTTTATTACATTTCATACAACGCGAACATTAATTTGAGTTGTAATTACAGTAAGAATTTAATTAAAAATCGTTGGAGGTCGCCATTACAAATGTATTGTTTATGGTTAAGGTACAATTGCATTTGTCAACAATGTGACAGCTAGGAAATAGTTCAATAGAATGTAAATATTTATGCAACAGTTTAGAGATTCGTGGGTCAACAAACGACTTGCTATAAAGCAAAATAATTATGTAACGTTTAAACATAAAGAAGTTGATAATATTTTCCAAATACTTTATAAACAATCCTTGAATTTTCTTTCCTTGAATTCAAAAGAAAATCATTTACAAAATTCAATTTAACCAATGACATAAATGTGTGTATGCTCTCAAGTAATATCATTGATTGTTATTACTCATTCTGTAGTTAGAGCGAATTGTATTAGAATAAATATCTACACCATTCTTTTTATAAGAGCGGCAATCATTTGAAATTTATGATCTTGGTTACTTTTTGCAAAACTTAAGTGCAATGGAGAAAAACCCAAGCCAAGAAACTTCAAGGGCACCTTTTTTCACCATGTTTTGTTCCAAATCTTTTTCATTTTTATACATTTTTAAGTAACAACAGACTCCGAACAATTATATTCGACCAACGGTAGTCAACGGTAGTCAACCTTCACTATATTGAAGCCTAAAGCAAAGCTACTAATAGCAAAATTCGTAAGCCAGGAAAACTTTCTAAAAATGTTATACACATGTGTACACGGAATGTGTGATATCTATCTACTAATCATATACGTCAAAGAATCTAGCACATGACAGTGACACCAGAAGAGTGGCTAATATGTATATATTTATGTGTTTTAAAATTAAATTATTTATATTTATGCAAGTTATATCTAGTCACGGGATGGTTTCTCATTATAGAA
Source organism: Hyphantria cunea (assembly GCA_003709505.1). Classification (NCBI taxonomy): domain Eukaryota; kingdom Metazoa; phylum Arthropoda; class Insecta; order Lepidoptera; family Erebidae; genus Hyphantria; species Hyphantria cunea. Next base: position 123,313 of record PKRV01000646.1, read on the forward strand.
GGAAAAATAATAATCGCATCACAAGTTATTTAGCCAAAACTAGATACTAGACTACACAGTAATCTCACGGATAATTTTATTACTCTATCTTTATGAATTTAAATTTAACAAAACTAAGGAGACAAGGAAAATTTCATTCTTCTATTTCTAGCTTTCATACTTATTTTTGTTAAATATAAATGTGACACAAACAAAAATTATGACGGAAAATAGATTTTCAATAACATAATTCCATATAAAAGGGTAATGTTTTATTTACTATCAGAAAGGCTAAAAACAAATACATTAGATCACGAGTAATATTTCTATAGCTTTATAGAGAAAAAAATAGTGGACAAGGACACATAACGCTCGCATTTCCTCTTTCTTCTCCCTGCATACAATCCATACGCGCTCGAAGCTGTACGGAAAATAATAGTGTCGTGTACTCAGATCGTCGTATACGAAAAAAAGTTTTATTACAAGAAGCTCTTAAGCAAAATAATTACATCTACAAATTTCTAGACGGTCATGCCTAATAGGAAACGCACGAAAGCTCCGGTAAAGCTTTTATTTTATTGAAAATAAACTTATCCGTACAGCTGCTCCACAAAAATTACCCTCCCACGAGTTGCGCATTTCATCTTCATGTGAATCTCACTATCCCACTCTTACTCGTAATTTTCCAATAAAAACATTTGACTCTCTCTCTCTCTTAAACAAATATGTATATTCGATCTTTTTCTGCAAGAGTGTTCACCGTATCGCTGTCCTACTCACGGTTCAGGAGTACAGAGGGTGAAAACTCACTACTCAGGGTGTTCGCTCGCGGTTTTTGTCACCAAATATTTACGTTTGCATGTCGATTCATTGAATTTAGTGTGTGCATGGCTAATGAGCCGTCTGGTGCCGATACGTTTTTGACTTTTAAGATTCTCTAATAATTAACGTCTTGAATTCCTAAATTATTATGTAAACCTTTAAGTGTTTGTTTTCTTGTTGAATTAATTCATCTGTAATTTAGTACTTACTATTTTTTAACACCACGTCTAATCAAAATAATGATTTATAAGGTAAATTTATGAGAAAGATGAATCTTTCACATCTGCACTCAGAACTTTCAAATCCCCTTTTAATACAAATTAAAAAAATATAGCATTTTAATCTTGCCCGAAAAAGTTAGATGGACGTTTAGCTTTGAGGGTTCTTTTTAAGACTACTCTTGTCCGACTATTAATCACAAAAGGTACTGCAATTTATCTCGTCCGAATATCAAGGTACATTTTGATAATAGAAATGAATAAGTTCTCAATGCTGGTTCTATTAAAATATCATAAGCATGTATACTTGAAAAGGGGTCGTTAAAAATACATCTTTCACTTTCTGTACACGACAGAATTATACTCTAACCGCACGATAAAGTATTATGCTGAAGTCCTATTTACCTTAAATTGAGTATGTGTGCATGCTTTATATAGCCTTTTATTATAATATATATATATATATATATATATATATATATATATATATATATATATATATATGTTGTATTTAAATCATAATCACAATCACATAGCTAGTCCCCTTAAATTATCAATTCAGAACCTTGTCTGATGAATTATGTAACTTGATACAGCAATAAAGATAGTCCAATGGATAAAGAGCGCGCAAAGAGAGAAATGTCGCAACCGTGACTAATAGTCGGTATAATTCGCTTTTAGGTCAGAGGTGAGAGGAGGAGGGCAGTTTGTTAAGTTTCGACATGCCCAATATAAGGGCTGATTGAAAACTTTTTTTGAAGCAATCAAATGGTATAACGTTCTAAACAAAGTAACGAGTGACCACTCGTTACAATTATTCTATTAACTCTGTCATGATGGTGTCTAATGCATGTATGTCTATCCACTTTTATTGAAAATAAATTGTAATATAAAGTAATTTTCATCTTGTAATTTTGTATTTGTTTCAAAAACACGCTTGATTTGTCAGTGGAAGAATTCTTGTGTAAATTTATTACATTATATATATGTGTCCCAGTTTTATCTGCGTTTTCGTTATTGTTACATAACTTATGAGTTACTCATTGAATACTATAACCAAGAAAAAAAATCTTACTTATTGTTTAAAAGACTATCACACTTAAACGATGATAAAATCTCTTCAAATTCATTATATTTAAATTAATTAAGTAAGCTTCTGAACATAAACAAACGAACATTAAAATTTTATTATTTTCGAATCGTAAGATGGTTACGTTCTATACAAAATTTACCTATATGGTTTTGTCTATGGTCTGTCATGGTCAAAATAATTTTGATAAATTCGTTACCCATTTTCTCTATGTCCCATTTTATAGAATCCGTTTTTTTAAAAAAGTAGGACAAGTATAAACTTTATTTAAGTCAGGTGATAAAGTATGGGATATTTATTATTTAGTCTTTAAGCAGAAAACGGTCCGTAAATGTATTAACGTGCAGGCAGTCACAGTGAAATCAGACCGTAAATTATATTTCTCTTTCATTCGGTCAAAGAAAACATTATCTTGAAGTCTCAGTGTTGTTGCCATGTTTGATTTCATAATAAGTTCGATAGCCCGATATTTTATTTCCACAAAATATGCGGGTAAATAAAACTTGCCAACTTAATAAAATTAAAAATGTTCCCGATTTAAATTTTCGTACATCGGAACTTCTTTATTTATGATTAAGACAATCTTTTTTTCTTTCAAAAGGAAACAAAATTATAAGGTGAGAAGTTATGGAAGTGTGGGCGTTATAACGCCTCTACCTACCTATTATTTCTTCTTTTTATGCGAATGTGGTGCTTGCTACACTTAATAAATTGCGAGACGTGGTAAGGTTTCTGGTTGTTTAACTAAAGTTTACATATACAGTAGGAGTATTAACGAAACGTTAAATAGCTTACTTTTAGCTACGTAGTGATGCGTACTTTATTTACTCTGAATAAATGTAATATGAAGTAATGTTGCGATAAGCTTTTGTCTCCCTCGCCCTTACGTCCGGAGCTGCGAAAGGGTTGTCGTTCAGGAAATAACGCCTAAACACAAAATTTTATTGATGTAACTTACTCGTATCTTTATAAATGACAACATCAGATGGAAAATGGTGTTTTATTTCAGATTATCTTTTGGTTTTTTTACTTTTTTTATACATCTAGTTAAACTACCATAGGAAATTGCCTCGCCCGTGCAGCCCGATGTGTAGGTACCTAATTTTTGTTACTGTATTGCCTAAAGGAATACGTGGCAGAAATCTATAATTATATATTTCTTCTTCTTTTAATGAAACGGCAACCAGCTAATCAGTTATTTCTGCCGATGTCAACTGTTTAAAGTATTCAAATCTTAAACTTTCGAGTCTTCAAGTCTTCGTCGTGATGAAAGTAATGATAAAAAAAATGTGGATGAAATTAAATGGGGACCGTTTTTCGTATCATTCTTTTCATGACCTGATAATTTTTGGTGGCATTTTTTATGCATGATTCTTTTTTTTTTAATTTACATTACATTAGTGTCGTCCTGTGTTCACTCATTTGTCATTTCAGTCGATTTACTATTCGAAGAGAATATAATTTCATCCCCTCTGCGCGTTGTATTCGCAACAAATATTCGAGAGTCCGTTGTCGTGAGGGAAACGGCCCTCCGGTCGTTGACCTGACATAGTTTGTTCTAATCGTTCGGGGATGATTTCGACCTTACGTATACTAAAGCGAAATGTTATATTTCCAAAGATAAAACTGGACAGCTAACGTTCAATGACGATCTGAACGAAATAATTATTTAAATGTAATATTTTAATCTTATATAACAGAACGATTTAGGAAATATGAGTTCATATAGTTCGTTGTATTCTTATAAGAAGGAAAACACTTTAGATAATATAATAAGCAGCTCTTATTGGTAATAATGGTATGTAAGTTCCAACTTTTCTTGAAATTGGCCTTTCTGACGTTAAAGGAACTCCTCAACTCCAATCAGAGGTCCAGCGCTGTAGCTTTATATTCTTTACACAGTCTAAACTGAAGTTCCTTCCGCTGTGTGTTTGCTTAGATCTTTTGTGCTACTCAATAGATTTTAATGTTATTTACAGCAATGGATATAGTAATTGCAGAGGGAGGTTTATATGCGTAATACAAGCTTATTAAAGTAGAAGAAATCTATGAATTTCTGAAAATAAATCTTAAAAGATTTCTCCTATTGAAAAGAGCGCTTTGCTTTAGGTGTTAGAAGTTTCAACAATGTTTTTTTTTATTTCAGTAAAATAAACAAGAACACATTGGCATGCAGGAACACGGTTGACCTCTGCATGAGCGGCTGAAGTTTTTGTGGAAATGCATAATTTTGCAAGGCTTAATGTGACTAAGTCGATATGTTTAAGGTGGATTTGCTGATATTTATGAAACTTGAATCCTTAGCTTTTTTAGAATAGTACTGAAAGGATAAATAGAAGGCAAGAGAAAACGAGGTCAAACAAATCGCAGGAAACGAGGGCTTGGCTTTTAAATCGAGAGAGAGACAGTTGCCGTACCCTTCTGATAACCGGAAGAGGTATTTTATAAGTAAGAATCTTTACTTAAAAGCTCTGCAACTTAATTACAAAAAAGACGTTATATCCAGCGGTGGACCATACAAAACTATTATTGTGTAAACAATTTTAAATGGTAGCTATCCGAGAATATGTTTTACGCTTGGATATTTTTGTAATTAAAAATAAATATTGGAAAATTAAATAGGTAACTCAGTAAACCTGTAGCGTATATTGCAATTAAAGTGATTTAATAAAATATTTATAATGGCGCCCAACAGGGGTTCTACTGACATAAGTATATTGAGACGAAATAAAAATTTTAAGTTATATATTTCATTTGAAGGTTTCATAGAATGAAATTATTCGTCAGTTTTTTAAAAGAAACCAAGAGTAATAATAATCCATAAATTATATAATAATCTAATGGCTTCTATCCGGCACAGTATAATCACTTGAGTAGGCATATATATATTTGTGAATAAGAAGGAAAGTTACTTAAAATATTAATCACGAGTAAAGCAACTGAATATCAGACTTGTTAAAACTCTTTTGAATTGAAAACTTAATCTGTTTGCGTCACGCTTTTGATAAGAATGTTTGCGGGTATTTTTCGTTTCCGTAAAGTTATTCCGGTCAGATAATGAGGGCGCGTCAAAGACTTATTCTGTGAAAAGGATTCCATCCAACAGTTCAAACTGGGGCTTAGAATATTATATATATAAATGGAAATGTATTTTTCGAGCTGGTATAGGGAAGTCAGAAAGAGGCCCATCCCAAGAAGCAGCCAACCCAGGAGATGCGTGTTGATGAATTAAACCATTTTTTTACTGGAAAATCGATAGTTGATTGTGGGCGTTCATTGAGGGTGATGTAGGCGGTCGAGGGGGGGTTCGTCCGCGCGTGCGCGGGGGCTGCGGGGCGCGGCGCGAGCCACGCTGCTTCACACGCCCGCGGGATGCCGCCGCCGCCGCTCGCCACGGCCATATTGTCCTGTCACAGCAGTACGATCTCACTACTGCTGCGCCCGGACAAGCCGGTCGTGGTGATGCACTCTCATCGCTGGAAGACTATTCCGAACTGGAAGATACTCTTGTCTGAATAACTTGCATTATATATCTTGTACTAACGTTTTATTTCAGGGTTTCAAGAAACTCGGGCTTCGAAGACCATATTTTTGTTCGTTGGTGTTTTAATCAAAGTGTTTCGTGACAGTTTTCATGTGCCAGTGTTAAATGCTGTTACTAATACATTAGATTTCGTTCGGGACTAGTCGACATATCTTGAACAACACATGATAGCCGTAGGGTGCATATATCGAGCGGACTAGTACGCATGCGCGCGCCATTCTTACGCTGCATCCCGACCTCAGCCATTTTCTGTTCGCGAATATTACAATTTCAGTTCACTTATTATCTTCTTCGAACAATAATAATTTTATTACAAAAAATTGTATATTAAAATCTCTAAACTAAATATCAAAGTTATTTTAATAGTTCGATAGGAGTTATTGAATCCTATTTAAACATTGAAGTTAGAACACTTTAATCTATAAAATCAACTACTTGACGTTTAGTCGATTATTTAATAACCTTTTCCACAGACAAAGGAGTTTTACAGCAAAGAGGACGAAGTTATCGAGATTAATGGGATTGGTATCGATTGGAAGAGCTCCCGTGTCTAATGTTGTATCGAAATGGGGTTAGGTCGGGGAGAACTGCGGATTCTGTGCTTTTCGTGAGGTAATATCGCACAAACCTCTTTGATATTTAATGTAGTTTTCCGTTAATTTTAAGGGCTGACATACTTTCTATGATGTGAGTAGTCGCTTTGAGTTTAATTAGAGTGTTAGTGGATAATTAGTTGAATGGTTTAGTTTTGAAATTAATTATAGGATGTAGTAGCTGCCAAGCTATAAATGACACTTGGCAACGCCTGTATGGAACTAGAATACTTTGAAAAACCTTAGTTATTATTATTTTAACGTATTTTATGTTTCTTGGTGTTCATGCTGCCCTAGTTCTTTAGTCTCTGTATGAAAATTATTATTATATAATATTGTAGTGGTATTTAATTTATGGTAAAAGATTTATTTAGATAGATAAAAGTAGATTAGTAAGTAGTAGATAGATTAGTTTTCGTAGCCAAAGTAAGGGTATCTGGATGGTTATTTTATCTGTGATGTACTCCATAGACAAAACTTACAAGTAGAGGACATAGATTAAAGAAATTTATGACCTAGAGGTGTCCGGTCTGTGGTCTAATGTTTGCTAGTCACGCAGAAATGTGTTGGTAGTTGAAAAACTGGTATTACCTAAAATAAAAGGTATAAAGAAGGTTTTCTTTTACTATAGATCCAGTAGGAAAGTTAATAAACGTTTACATCTCATGCCAGCCTTTAACAGTCTCCTACTGGACTGGGCTGCTCTTTAGAAAAAAATGTTTATTATAGTTACGGCCCAGACGACTTGGTAAAGGGTTTGTTTTTCTTTTCTATCTCTTTGCAGTGATAGTTGTTCACTCAGTCCGCTCTTACGATAACCATAAGATGAATCTACCAGCCTGTTCCAATAAATAAATTAATTTTCGCAAGTCTACAGTTAGAAGGTGCCGGCATTTCCTAAGACTCTTGGAAGAAGCGCCGAAATAAAGAGGCGTTATTTTACATCCGCACAAATAGAACTGTGCGAGTACAGCTTGATGTATGTGTGTGTGATGGTTACACTCCCTTCCATGTCTAATTTATCTAGTACCTCTAATCGAGCAATAATTGTACACATAACAATTGAAACAGCTCCATCGATTTTCATGAAATTTAGTAATATGCAGGGGGTATATTGGCGACAAATGGATCTAACTACAATTCATTTTCAGAAAATATACCAAAAAAACCGAGCAAAAATCGATCTTCTAGATACCTCCTTTAAGACTCCGTTTCTTAGGCTTTTCATACTAGAATGCTCCCAAGTTACCCCAAAACCGCCGGTTATCAACTCACTATCGTATCGTATCATGTGGGTGACCCCACTGCATTCACAATGACTTTGGTGACCACCACTCTTTCGGCTCATGCAAACCTGATTAAAAGAAACTCTTCTCTGGTAAAGTCATTTTGGTAGCTTCATTTATAAAAACATATACATAAATGTATGTATACATTTATGCAAACTAAGCTAATAATGGAATCACAAATGTATGTGTATACATTATTTGTTTTTTAAAGGGTAAAAGGTTTTTTATGGTATATATTTTGGCTGACAATGTTCACATATAGCAGAGGTTTTTTAATGTTCTCATAGAAGTTTCGTAGTAGTCTACGTCAGAAACTGTTATAGCGTGAAGTATTTGAGCGATCAATATCCGGGCAATGGCCGCCATTATAATTTATTACCTATGTTTCTCTACTGGGGTAGGCAATAGACAACTATTAGTGTTTTTTAAGAAAGTGGCACAGGGAGTGTCTTATTGGGAGTTTATGATAATTAATTCCACTAATATTAGTGTTATTTATTTATTGGCAACACTTAAATGTATAGGAGAAGAAATTTTATTATTTTCGTTTCACTTTCTTATGTTTAGCGGTTATAAGTAGGACAGGATTTTGCTATTTTTTTAATACTAAAGATGAATGATAATATAAGGTTTTGTGTAACAATTGTGCGACTTAATTACTAAACTGACTACTGTATGTTAAAAATTAAAAAGTCACGCATCTTCTTCTGTGTTTCTTTTCTTTAATGATGGTCTCCTATTGGTCCAAGCGTGATGTTAATTATCCTGCCTAAGGCTCGCCCGCAAATTCTAATTGATAACTATTAAATATCAATTGAATCAGTGGCACAGTGGTAGCGTATGCGTCTGCTGCACTGAGGTCTCGGGTTCGATTGCCAAGACGGACTAAATTTTTGTATGTTCTACAAAAATTTATTATTTATTTTATTTTCGGAGTTTGTGTGTTTTCTATGTATGTATATATTTGTAGAGTATATAAGTATTTTATCAGTCTATTTTGCCGTAATAGTACAAGCTTAGCTTAGTTTAAAACTAGACAGCGTTGTTTGTCTAATGTCCGAAAATATTATTTTTTTATAAACAACTCCCGGTATAGAAATTTACATCCTGTGCCGCGGGGGACTTTTTCAAACATACATAACGGTAGCAAATAACACACAGACTCTGAATAATAATTTGTGAATCACACAAAGTGTTGTCCCATGTGAGATTTGAATCCACAACACTTGGCGTAATAGAAAGCGGCATTGCGTCCGCTTAAACCACTAGGCCAACCGTGCAGCTTGTCTTTTATTTTGTCTTATATTGACTGAAATACGTGTATTTATAAAACTTGTACAAACTTTTTCAGTTATAGGTTTTAAATAATGAGGCTTAGAGGGCTAACCCTCTTATCCTCTTAACTTTGTATTTATTCAAAATGTAAGTCAGTATCTAAATAATGACTTTCATTTTGAATAAATGAAAATTACACAAAAGTAATTATTATATTTACGTAAAAACATATTGGCTTCTCTTCGTAGTAATGTGTCCAATCCGCGATACAAAGTTCCATATGTCCCTCAGGTTCTCGAACAAAACGAATCCCCTTTCATCCCCGATACATAAAATGGTGGATCTCGTCGTGCCATCTTGTTTTAACACCCCTCTTGACCTATTTTGCTCCTCTAGAGTAAAGTAAAATATTTTTTATGTCAAAAAGTAGGTTTAAGTTTTTTATTTACGTTTAGAAACAAATCGGCGGCTCAGAGAGCACGTTAAGCCCTCAGAAAGTCAGTTCAACTTCCGAATTCAGTTCACCATCAGGGTCATGGAGGTCCGATGGTCCGCTCCGTGGAAAAACTAATATCCGTTCGTCTACCGTGGGAGAGTCACGCTTCGGCACGAATGGGCCGGCTTAACCGCAGTGATACCACAGCCTCACAGAAAGCCGGTGAGAAACAGCTGTGCGCTTTGTTTCACCGAGGGAGTGAGGATACTGGGCGCTCATACCTCTCCCCATTCCCCAAAGACCGGCAACGCACTTGTGACGCCTCTGGTGTTGCGAGTGTCGATAGGAGGCGGTAATCTTATTACATAAAAAGCAAGTAAAACCGGCGACAATCTACTTTCTCAAGCCGTCACATAATGTTCTCCTAGCTAATATCGGCCACGGCGGCCAGTCTCAACGGCGACCAGCCGACTACGTTGGAGATATTATAGTGCACTAGTGTGTGCGCAAACACAGGTGCACTCCCTATCCCCTCTCTCTTATAATCTGATTGGACGGTTATTAACACGATCGGCGATCAGGCGCAGGACTGGCAGCTTTACGTTATTTCCGAGGCACGGGGGTTTAGACGCATACTCCAAACTTCGAGATGTTATTAAGTATTTATATAATCAGAAAAACCCAATAACACTTTTGATCCGACGATCCGGGATTTGAACCCGAGACCTGATCGGCAGTTGCATACTTTAACTGCTGGACCAAAGAAACAATACATAAGTACAATATATTATGGATACATTACACGCATGCCATAACAATTAAATGAACATAGTAATAGCACAGTAATTAGTCCTGGGTGGAATCGAACTCAGGACTTTTTAGACAGGATACATAACTTGACCAACAAGCCAATCTCTTATTTCTTAAATGTTTTTTAAAGGACTACAACGGAGCCAAGTATGATAGATTTAGTAGTCACTGTATATTTATATGTTCTACCATAGCGTATAAATTATTGAACCAATGATAATGAATGAGATGTTAATAGATACGTAATAATAGCCAAGGTGATACTACATAAGTTTTATTAAAAGTGAGTAGTCGGGTAAATTTTTTGTAAACTTTTTCTTATCAAAGAATGAGTATAAAATATTAACGTTGTAAAATACCACCATTTGTCTATTATTGGTCACTTTCCACATAAGTACATCAATATAACATCGAATAAATAAAACTTTTTGCAATAATAAAGCGTCACAAGCAAAAAACACAATTTCTGAACGGAATTGCGTAGTTATCTTCCCGCCTTTAAATGGCAAAAAAAACATGGCCGCATGACAACCAATTTTCTTTTTTCGCGTCACCATTTCACTTGCTCATGAGTCATTACTTAAAAGACCTAAATGGTGGCCCATCCCTTCTAAGTTAATTTCGTTCAACAGAATCACGGTGAGTTTTGCAAAAACGAATGCTTGCGTCATGTCAAAGTAGGTTGAACAAAGTTAAGAAGGCGGTTTAAACGTCAATGTACATACGAAATTCAACTGTATTGCTAGTTCCTTAAGGTATAAAGCAAAGTACGTAAATGGAAAATTTAAATTGGCAGAACTGTTGCCCATAGACTAATGAAGTGGGAAAAATGGCGGGCGCTAGGGATTTGATAAAATAGTTTTTTTTTTGCGTTCGTAACGATGTCCACGCCTATTCGTAGTTGATTTTTTATTGAGAAAATCACTCTTTGCTTCATTTTTTTTCTTTTCTATAACGACATTACCGTTGGCGTTCCGTAATACTTACCTAACAGTTTTTGCAGTCATTTCGCAGTTGTCTAAAATAATCAATAGCCAATTTGTGTTGAAAATTGATGTGATTTTAGAGCGATGTAGTATGACATTGAAAGTAGGCATTTGGTTATATTTGTACATGTACTATATTTACCTGGTTGACAGAAACTACCTACGTGAACTAATCCACTCAGTTATGAAATAATAATTGGTGGCGTTAGGGAGTTGAAATATATGTACATACCTACCATGTTGATATTATAATTTTTCAATCAATTATGTCTGTGAGAAGACAGAATATATAGGCTTAATAAAAGCAAATATTGTTAAACAATTTCAGAATTATTTCGTTATTTCTATGGAAGTTGGGTAGGCCCTTGGTGTGGGACACAACTTGCGTTTACACCCTCGCACCATCTTGACTTCCAAGTATAGCTGGTTATGCTGGTTATCCGATACCGTTCCGATCAGGGTAGGCTACCAGTTAGGGATTTTTTGACACTTCTATTTTACTATTTTTTCTTAGTATTTTAATTTAATTTTAATATTACTATTATGAAGTGTAGTTTAGTGTTCAATTATTATTAAATTAATGAATTCGTTTAAGTTAGGAAATAATAACATAATTGATTAATAGATGTAAGTATTATGAGATGTAAAGAGACAATTAATGTTTAATTCAGTATTAAATATTTCATAAAGCGCGCTGAAATATTATCTTTAAACCGCATTTATTCCAGTTGAATTATAAATATATTGGCAAGTGGTTATTTAAAGGTTTCGGGGATTTAGGTCAAGAGCCAAAAACTCCGTTGAATGGATAGAAAATGTAATAACAAGTCGGTGACGTGAACAGGCTCAAATTTAACATCTTTTATTTTTTACAGGACTTTATATATTCAGTGCCAGTAGGTTATATTTATATAGAAAAAATAAAGTCACTTCCGCAGTCTATTCGCATTGTTTTTTTTTAAATACGCATCAGATGTCAATGCACGATTGGCCTAGTGGTTTAAAAGGTCGCCACGTCACTTTCTACTGCGCTAAGTCTTGTGGGTTCAAGTCCCATATAGACCAACACTGTGTGTGATCCACAAAGTGTTGTTCTGAGTCTGTGTGTTCTTTGTGTCCGTTTCATATATATATGCTTTTATAGTCCCCGGCGACACAGAATGTATATTCATAATGCGGGAGTTGTCTTAAAAAAATACAACAAGAGTATGCAATTTCTAGCAATAGTAAAGTGATTCAAGAGAAAGATTTATATGTATAATACATGTATATTAGACAAACCGGGCAGCGTCGCTAGTAAATCATAATTCTGTTTGTATATTTTAATCAACTACCTTTAATAAACCCCTGCCTCTAAGAGATTTTAACCTTTTTGTGCCATCGCCGGGCAATATTACCATTGATCTTTAGCGATGTCCATAAGTATAAACACTACAAGACCCCTTTCTAGGTAACTGGTTAATTTTTCTATATATTAAACACTATATTGACTTGAAGTATCTTACAGATGGGGCTATCAGGTCAGAAGCTAGGCAGACTGTCTTATGGATAACAGACTGTTAATGCATATTCTTATATTATACTGAATACATACCTATATATTATACTAGCTGAGCCCCGCGGTGTTACCCGCAACAACCACAGGCAACGCCGCGGGGCAAAGATGGTGTACTAGCTAAGAAACCTTTGTGGGCTCATGCACAACACTTTGCTGAAGATCATGACGTGATCAAATGAATATTTTACGATTCTAAAAAGGACGTATAGGTATACAGTGACTTTTATATATTGTAGATAAACAAAAAATACACCCAAACACCGAATCTTTTACTTTCCTTTAAACATTCTATCTATGGCTTAATAGCCAAGACCAGTAATCACAAAATAAACTTTATTCTCACGTCATAGCAATCGACTAAATAACAGCCCATCCCTATCACTATTAAAGTCCTGCACATAAGTGTCAAAAGCTGCCATAGACAATAGAGGGTCATACCAAAGAATATAAAAGGCGCGAACGTATAAATTAATATCAGGCCACGTATTATCTGAAGTTTCTACCACCGTCTGCGTTTTATGATACCCTAGTACTTGTGGGGTTGAGAATTTGGCAAATATTTTTATTGCAGGTTCTGGCTATATTTTTGCCATTTTTAAGTCCACACAAAAATATCATACGTATTTTGACCCCTTATATTAACTATTTGTTTGTCTGTGGCATCGTTCCAAAATGGGGTAAACGTAAATTTGTCTCAAGTAAAAACCAACTTAAAAAATAGATATCCAACATGTTTGTTGTATTTTACGTTCCATCCTCTTTCAGTGTTCCCCTACTTTAAATTTTTAATTTATTCTTCGTCTTCTTCTTTTGATGAAACGGCAACCAGCTAATCAGTTATTTCTGCCAATGTCATGTGTTTAAAGTCTTCAAATCTTAAGTCTTCGAGTCTTCAAGTCTTCGTCGTGATGTAAATAATGATAAAACATACAAAAAATGTGGATGAGATAAAATGGGGACCGGCCGTTTTTCGAAAAAAAACTTCAAATAAACTTTCTTACGATTTTCTCTTTAACAATCAAATCAACTATAAAAATAGATCTCAATGACAATTTACAAATATTTTTTCGCGTATTCGATTGAGTAATAAGTTTCAACCCTAGCAATCGTCGATCATCGTATCTCTTAACCCCCTGCCTGCATTTGATGCTCACTTTATCGTCTGAGCAGACTTAGGGTTGAGCACAGAGGAAGCGCGAGGCTATACTTTTATATCCAGTTAATTTGTAACTTACTTATCAAAATCTTATTAAATTTTAAACATTTATAATATAAATAAAGTTTTAAACTGCCACTGTAACTTGACCTATTATTGCATAGTAGATTGGACCTTATATACACTATCTGGTTAATATTATGTACACGAATCCAATAAAGTTCAAATAACAAAATAGACATTATTTAAAAACTTACTTTAGCTTAGCTTTACTTTATTAGCTGTTACTTTTATAAGAGATATAGAGTGGGAGAAAGATAGAGAGAGAGAAAAAGGAAAGAAAGAAAATGTTATTTTGATAGAGTGCATGCGTAGTTCGGTTAGCGTTCACTAGATGGCACTGTACTAAATTTTTATCTTACCTATGCAAATATCCTAACTTTAAAACTTTCGTATTTCATGACATAATAATTATTTTCACGGGAAATGACGCGATCTATTATTTAAAGGTCATGCTTCCATGCCTCTGATTTGCCTGACGTTTTGACCGGGTTGCATTGGCCGTGGTCACAGGCTCAACTTGGTATGTTAATACCTTCAAATAAATAATAATGTTGATTCCCGTGAAAATAATTATTATATGTAGATATCGCCATTTAGTAGCATAGCTTGAACAGAACACAACCCCTAAATGAGTCCCTAAACTGATGACGTGTTATATATTGGTTAATAGCAGTATGGCGCCTGAACTCGAGAGCCATCGACAAACTTAATGGCTTGGTAACAGTCAACGGTGGGTCTGAATATTTATGACATTATAATATGTGTGTTTTTTAAAAGGAATACTTTTTCTCGTCTTTGTTCACTTTTCCGTGTGTGACGGCTAAAGAATATAAATAAATAAATATGTTCAGACATTTTAACACACAACGCCACCTAGTCCCAAACTAAGCAAAGCTTGTATTATGGGTACTAGATAACTGATATTAATACATAAATACTTTTTTTTTTGTAAATACATACATTTTATACATAGAAAATACCCAAACTCCGAAAATAATATTTGCAGATCATACAAACATTTGGTCCGACCCAGGATTCGAACCCGAGACCTCATGGACAGAAGTCGCGTACGCTACCACTGCGCCACCGAGGCAGTCAAATATAATGACATCACATTAGTTATCCCGTGAGGGATGACGTTCTCCTAGCCGATTACAGTCACGGCGGCCAATCTCAACGGAGACCAGCCGACTATGCACTAGATATTATAGTGCACTAGTGTGCGCGAACGCATGAGCACTTTCTGTTCCCTCTTTCTCGTAATCCGATAGGACGGTTAACCGACACGACCGGGGAGAGATTAAGACGCAGGACCAACTGCTCTCCGGGGCATACGGGTTCAAACCTAAACTCCAAGCTGTTATTAAGTTTTTCTAAAAACTCAACAACACTTTTGGCCTAACCCGGGATTTTAACTAGAGACCTTTTGTATACGCGTACGTCAACCGATACACCAATGGGGCGGTTGCAGGAGCAAACTATCACGGCAACAGGACTTCAAAGAGATTGAAAACTCGACACTAAAGCCTATATTAACATCTAGTCAGTGTGACATAATTGGCTGAAATCTTCTAGCCAAGAGAGGCCCATGTCCAGCAAAGGACTGTCCAAGGCTGTTAATAATGTTTGTTCACTTTGTATTGTTGCTAGACTCTCATTGCTCTTGGCGTGATGATAGCGTTGTGTTCTTTGTTTGATGTGATTTGATGACTTCCTCGATAAATATACTATCCAAAGCTATAGTTTGGCCTCTGTGATATCTGTCATTAGTGTCAGTTTAGAACTCTCGTTAGATAGGTAGATGTTATATTTGTATTATGTATATATGTTACATAATATTAAAATATTTAAATGAACATTAATTAAGTAATAGGAAGCAATAACAATATTTATATACAACTGTCAAAAAATCCTCCGCATCATCGCTTACTGGTAGCGTTCCCAGAAGGCTGGTATCATTGCCACGTTGAAAAACAATGGCAATTCTCTGCTCTAGAAAAAGGCCGGTCTTCATTTTTACAGTGCTAGATCACCCACGCAATCTCATTTGCCATCTCCTATAGCCCATAATGTGATGTTATAACAGTGTGAACAAAGTTGTTTTTTTAGAAGTTTTTGAGGGCGAAAATTCTTTCATACATTACTTTTGCAAAACTTTAATGATAACCGAGGGGTAATTTATACCCGTTTCTGCAACATACTTCATTGAAACAAACAAACAAACAAGCTCTATAATAAAAGTGTAGATTGCGCTTTATTTGTGATAAAATAAACACTTGCATTGAAAAATGAAATTAATGTCGATACAAAATAAAATCGCTCGTTCACAGAGATCAAGCTATATGTTAAGGACTGTAGGAGAAAATTCACATTTATTTTCTTTTTTTTCTTTATTATAAAGAAAACTTCCGCATTAGGAATTATTACGGCTCGGCTCGACCGTAATGATACCACGGCCTCATAAAATACTGATGTGAGTGAGGATACCAGAGGACGATACCCCAACCCCTCCTCCAACCCACTCCCCATCCCCCAAAGGCCGGCAACGGACTTGTGACGCCTCTGGTGTAGCGGGTGTCCATGGGCGGCGGTAATCGCTTACCATCAGGCGTTGCATCTGCCCCCATTCCATAAAAAAGACTTGGGTTAGGGTTCAACTGTTGGCCACTAAGTTCTATCGCGATTGCTGCGCTATCTTTACAATTTTTACCAATAAATGCCTTTTGCAATATCATTATCGTTAAAAAAACCTATAAAAAGTACATTACAAGTACATTAAGAATGTTTATTGCTATAAAATTATATTCAGATCAATTTAACTGTTGAAGTAAATTATATAATAGTCATGAAAATGTTTAAAATCATACTAATGATAGACACGAACGAGTTCATAATAATATGTGTATTTAAAAAAGTACTTTAAAATTTTAATCTGCATTTCTCATTTATTATTACTGAGCATAAAACAACGGAAAAAAATAGTTTAAAAAAATAATATTTTTTGTAACTTGCACCTGAAGTCCGACTCTGCATCAACGCCATACGCCACACATGCTACGTTTATGCTACGAATGTAGACTAAGTTTTCACGTACTGCTACAGAGCTGACGCGCTACAGAGCGTGAGTTTCGCTCTACGGACGTAGACGTATAACTCTTCATGACTGTTGCCTTGGTACATATTTTTTCCAAATGGATGTGATTTATGGTTAATGAAGCTGATTAACCAGCGAATAGGTGTTATTTGTAGTTAACCCAAATCGAATCCCATCACCAGCATCTCGACAATGTCAAGATTCACATCATGAAAAAAATCAATTGGAGTTGGATACCGGCATCTTTTCATCAATTAAGTACGAAATGAGCTGATGATCTTCACAAATACATACATAACGTCACAACACGTGTTTGCCAAAGGGGTAGGACAGAGATTGACCTCCACTTACTATGACCCTGTCATACCTCAGTTTATTGTTGTACAAATACAGCACTAATAATCTAGGAGAGAAATACCGCAGACACGTTAAACTTATAACAGATTTTTACGTAGTGGGTTAAAAAGAGCTGCCAATATATTTTCAAGTACTAATATCTATCAATCAATCAATCAACAATCCATAATGTCCCACTGCTGGGCTCGGGTCTCCTCTCGGGAGAGAGATAAGGCCATACGTCCCCACGCTGGCCGATTGCGGGTTGGGGACTGGCAAGACAACGTTGTGGCTACGTAAATCTTGTCGTTGGATGTTTTTAAGCCGCCCGAAGGCCTCCAACTAAGCTTCACGACTGTTATCGTATGACAACAACCGGGACCGACTGCTTAACGTGACCTCCGAATCACGGAGACGCTCATGGCAACATGCCACCAGCGGTCACCCATCCAGGTACAGATCGCACCGTCGTTGCTTGCCCTCGGTGATTGTTTCTTATCATCGAGTGCAACTGAGCTATGAGCGCCTTCTAATATCTATGTTTTCTGGTAATCGGTATAATCCAGTATTCTCTACAATACCCAGCCAATGTGCACAATATCCATAACCTTTAGTTAATGTATGAAATATTATTTGTTTTATGCTTTGCCTGGGTATTCCATACAATACAATGAACAGCCGTTAATGTGCAGTCTATGGGAACAGATCGAAAACAATCCACTATCGACGAGCACACATGATCAATATATATAATAAAATCGTAACGGTCGCTGTCTGTGTATAAAATATATATAAGAAAAACTATTGTTAGGACTTAGGACTTTTATTTTTGTCCTTACATTTGTGCACGCTAATCTCAGAAATGGCTTACCCTATTTAAATGCAGTTTTCACTAATGTGCTATGGTTTGCTTCACGTAACATTTAGTGTTTTCATTGCAATCAGTTCATAAATAAAAAAGTTATATCAGTTAGAAAATTCACGGTGATAACCAAACCTTTACGCGGGCGAAGTCTCAAACAAAAGTGCAGAATACAATTGGTTTTTAAGCAGACAGAACATGATTCATTTACCATTCATTTAATAAGGAGGTAAGGACTCCCGTAACATTGATAGATAAACACAGATCAAAATCTATTTATTTCACACATTGCCTGGATGCCCCAGATATTAATATGCCACCGTAAGATTGAAATACGATAAAATTATAATCTACCGAGTGAGATTGTAAACTGTCGTTATTGTAGTATTGAACGTACTGATTAATGTTAGATTAAAATGTATCGAAATCAAACCGCTAAGACACAACCTGTCGCGCATCAAATTGTCAACTGTCCCTGTTTGGTATGTCGTCCTTTGATCATGGAGTTGGGCTACGTTAGAACTTCGTTGAGTAATTACAAATTCATTTTCTTGCCAAAATAATTTTATGTAATCAATTTTAATGCTGTAAGGTATTATCAACATTTCAGTACAACAACGACATTAACTTACAATGATAAAAATACTTTACATTCGGTAACAAACAAATATAACGGCGCGGGTTTTAAGCTGTTCAACCAATCAGCGCGTGAGATGCGATCCGTCGCATACCGAATCACAATTTGACGGTTTCACTTCGATAGATTTTAGTCAAACTAAAAATAATACGTTACAATGTAAGCAGTATGTTACAGTTCACAAACTTTCCACAGTTTAAAACTTCGCGAGATAGATTTCAATCGAACGGTTTTCACATTCTCACGGTAACATACACATTGCCTAGTTATTGTGTAGAATACCTGAATTATATAGATTGCCAGTGAAGTAAGTACAATACGAAGCTCACTATTATCCTTTCCCCAAAAGTATCTCCTAAATATGTCAAAGAAAAGGTTGTTACTTTATAAATGTATTCTCTTTTACGTAATTTCATTGCCCAACTCAAGTTCCAAAGGGAAAACTATCAAGGCTAAGTAAGGACACAATAAGATCCTTACAAAGCAGTTTTTGTGTTTAGATGACAAAGATTCTGCTAAGCATTTAATTTAATATTGTTTGTCTATTTCAAAATCGTTTTAATGTTCCTTCTTTATGAGTAGTAATAAGCTAAGCTTCAATTTATATATAATTGATGATATGTGAACAAATTTTTGTTTTGTACTACTATTTCTATGTTATTTTTTAATTAGTTTAGTAAACTGTATAACATACCATTTGCAGACCATAATATATGATAATTACGAAATAAAACGCCTTTACCTGAAACAAATAAACCACTTTATTAGAAATTGATAAAACTGCCATCTATCTGCTATAGAAAACAAAAAACAACCAGACAGTTTCACATTGAACGTTTGTAGTATCCCTATTTTCTAATAGATGGCGCTATACAAAATTTTGTGGGGCCGTGGACAATATTGATTTAAAACGTCCGTGGTGTGAGTTCACAGACTATTTCAAAGTGTCTGTACAAAATTTAGTGTTGACATGAATCACATTATGTGCGTTTCTCATCTCACAGTCAAATAAATGCGACTTGATATTGATTTTGAGCCTTTCACCCCGACGTGGCTGTTTCTATGGAATCCATTATGAAAAATCTTTTTTATTGCATTTAATGATATTGGGACAAGTAATTTAATACGTTTCAAGAGGTATTACTTTGCAAGAGACCTTACAAAATGATTATTTCTTGTTATTGAGCGGATTATGTAGAAAACATTTATAATTAAAAAATACTTGGAAAGGAACGACATTAATCACTTATATAAATATCTGTAGCAAATAAAATATAGATACAAAAATGTTTTTTGTTAGGAAACTGGTCTCAGCAACACGAACAAAAGTACTAAATGTATTTAATTTAAGATCGATAAAGTTTCTTCGAAAGACATGAATAAAGGCGGGAAAATAAAAATCTATGCACTGTCTATGGTATAACATTGAAATTATTTTGTATAAATTCGGTTTGCATTTAATGGTATCATCAAACTATAATTTTCATATTTAAAAATAACAATTCCATTATAAGTCTTGTATGAATTTATTTTCATTAGTATGCAAAAGTCGGCAGTATAAAACTAAAAATATTGTTTAACAAAAACAATTTATTGAATGACATTTATGTAAGTTTCGTGACCACAATCGTGACCCTCGCTTTAACAGAGCAACAACAGAAAATATTGCATCGGGTTTTATAACTAATCTAACTTTTTAATTGAAGCTGCAAGTAAACTACTAGAATAATTAAAATATAAACGTTTCTAAGCTTAGTTAAATATCTATATATACAAAAGAGGAAGGTGACTGACTAAGATACCCAGAGATTAACGCACAGCCCAAACCTAGCTGAACGTAGGATCCTGAAATTTTGAACTAAGAAAGGAATTTTGGAAATGTCACATCTAAGGGGGTACAATAGGGGATGAAAATATTTACTGCTGCAAGAGCAAAGCCGCGGGAAGAAGCTAGGTACTAATAAACTAAACAGGTTATAATTTGGTGTCATAGCTAGCTTTTGCACGCGGTTCCTTCCGCAGTATGTTGGTTATCGCGGTAAGGAGTGGCCTATGACCTTCCTCAAGAAGCACACGGTTTAGCCGTAAAAGCGTTACAGGCGGACAAATCCCTCCATCCACCAAAGGCCAACAGTGTTGCGGGTATCTATGGGCGGTGGTAATCCCTTACCATCAGGCGATACGTCTGCTCGTTTGCCACCATTTCCATAAAAAACAGACAGACCGAGCTTTTTTTATTTACTGAGAAAATGTCCTTTTCATTAAAAGAAGATTGTCTGAACTTCAAAAGAGACAATGATGCCCGAGTTTGTTTCGTCGTTAGGAAAAGCCGGACACACCTATTCAAAAAACTGCAGCTTTGAAAAAAAAATTGTTTAACCTATACAAATACTTTCAAGTATAATATTAGTATAGTATGACAGTATTGAATGTCTAAGCTAGTAACAAAGATATTCTTATTCCTATCCCCGGCACCAGTCCCTCAAAATAATTTTTATGGAATATAATAAATAAATAATAAATATTTCGGACCTCTAACACTTGTGTGTTAAATGTCCGAAATATTTATTCTAGTAATATTTATTCTATTTATTCGCCATCTAGTCCCAAACTAAGCAGAGCTTGTATTATGGGTACTAGACAACTGACATGAATACATAAATACTTTTTTTCGTAAATACATACATATTATACATAGAAAACATCCAAACTCGGATTCGAACCCGAGACCTCATGAACAGCATTCGCATACGCTACTACTGTGCCACCGAGGCAGTCAAGAATAAATAAGAACAATCTTCTAAACTATACTGCTCATATTAATTTGTGATGTGAAAATAAACCATTAATATGCGTCGACTATATCTCTTCGATGTCTATAAATAGTTCATCTACGGCCACCGCCATTTTGCCTTTATTCAGTTTTCAGACACACTCGTGAGTGGCCTTTCTTCTCCACCCTCCATTGAGCGGATAACTAATAGTTTCTTCTGCGTAAAAGGTTATCGGTCAAAACCAATCTGGTTCGTTCAAGTCATTACCCCTCCACCCGGGCTATTCCCTACACATGTGTCTAACGGCACAAATATTCTAATTCAATCGCTCGTTCGCCATCAATCACATGCCCTGTGCCTTTTAGAAAACACCTTACGTTAATTTTTGACAGCCGGCGCCATTTTGCAAATATGGTGGTCGATTTTATGGCGCCAAAGGTAGATGGGTGCATTTTATTATGAAATATTCATTTATTGATGAAATATTTTTTTCTTTGTTTCATAAATTTGCTAACATGAATATACAAGACATAAAATACTTGCCTTTGTAGGTAATGTAAGTAGGCAGGTAGTAGGTAGGTAGGTATATCTCTAAACTGTTTTGTATTAAATATTTTGTTGAAATACAAGAAATAATAACGAAAATGAGATCTGAACCTGAATTAATAATGCTTACAAAATATGACCATATTTTTACTTTTAATATTTAAGCATGTAGATGAAATACAAATAGATATATCGAGTAGTTCAGTGCTTTTAACTCTGAGCAACATTTTGTATACTTCTATAAATTTTATATAGTTATGTATATTTACAAAAATCATGGTTGAAATGTTTCTTGGAATACGGGTCATACATTTTTCTCTACATAGTATAGTATACAAGTAATACTAATAAAAAAAATCCGACTGCGTATATTTTTTTAATTCGTTTTTTTTAAATTTGGTTGTACCCAGTGTCACTCACACGACTAAACGACTAAAACAAATCTATTGACACCACTCACATAAAAATACTACCAGCCGTTTAGGCTCTAGGGCGTGCCAAGGAAATATACACACATCTATACACTCGAAAAACATAACCCTCCTTCTTTCGTATTCTAGTTAATATAAAATCGCTTCCGTTGTCTGTTCACTTAGATCCGGGCCGGTTCACTCATACATATACGATGGCTACCTCTAATAGTTTGTTTTTTATTCTAAAACGGCGGTCCTAAAACATTAAAACTCATATGACCATTTTCACGACTTGATAACACAACAAACTTCACTTCTACCATTTTTAACGAAACATATAAATGAAAACTACCCACCCCATACGTAACATGGCAACATTATAAACCCACCTACATTTTGTCCTGCGGTCCCTTCCGGGAGCGCTCAAATGATATTTCTCTACCGTACATTGTAATTATTAAGATAAGGGTAATCAAATCAAGACTAAAGTAGAATTCTGATATGGTTTTTGTTAATAAATTATTTGTTTAGACAACGTGAGTGAGTTGAGTGGTTGTTAGTCAATATTTCCAGCGGACGTTGAACGGTCTAATATTATTTGAAAGCGTAGCTGTACAAATGTTTTGAATTGAAAATGACATACATAATTACTAATTGACACGAAATAATTTACATATTTATTTTTAAAAGAATAAGATAAGGAATTTTGTGCCGTAGGAATGACATTTCGTAAACGCGCAATGTTTCGAAAGTACCTGAAAAACTGTACTTGAAATTAAAGCTTTTTGAAAGTATGTCTGTTATGATTTTACGGCAAAATCGCTCAACTGATTTCAATAAGATTTGGTATGACGATACTTTGATTCTTGAGGAAGGACAGGCTACAGCTTACCACGATGCCGCGGTAAAGAGTAGCCTGCGATTTTCGACCCTGGCAACCCTGATGGGTCCTCTATCATTAAATACAATCGGTTACCCAATAACGCTGTTAGATGCTAACATGGCATATAGCTGCATTGACACGCGCGATCGTAAACTTCGCCATCGATAAGGCGATGTTATGTGATTGCACTAGTGTAGTTTGTTTGTTATAGGTACCAGAATAACAGGAGCAATAGATGGTATCTGTTGTAGACGTATACGACTTAACATAAATTTAGTAATGATAGGACCAAAAAATTTGTGAAACTCTGAGGATCGCTTAGTGCTCTCAAAAGTTAAGTAGGTCTAGTATATTAAGTAAATGTTTCGAAGCTTGTCTAAATAGAATAGTCGAAATTACTCCTTATATCATCAGCTACCTGCCAGTGAAAGTTTCATTCAAATCGGTCTCAAAACAAATAGAAAGCCGGACAAAATATTTAAACAATATTTTTGAATTTAAGTTCTCAAAATAATGTTTGAAATTACAAACCAACACTTAAATTTTTTGTAGATAAGCACATTGCGTTTCTTTCTATACAAGATTTACAATGCATATAAACTTTTTTTTTCACTCTTGATAATATTTATTGTTATATTACTAAGAAAGCATATCCCGTTGAAGTTCACATTCTCCGCAGTATGCGTAGAGCGTGTAGTAGACACTTGTAAACAATCAATACGCACCAGACAGCCGGGCGCCACCAGATTCCTACCTATTTATGACTCCCTGGTACTTATGTGATTTAAGGAAGAGGGGAGAGTTTTCTTCTTCCACTTTTGGGGTGGTTTATTACTGTCAATAATTTAGTGGTGAAAATAAGTCATTTTTGGTCACTATTTGTTTTTGGTTTACCAAGTCAAATCAATTACTGAAGTTTTAAAAAATACCTGGCACTAATTTTACGGAAAAAAAATATAGACGTATTGAGAGCCTCCTTCATTTTAGAAATGGCTTAAATATATAGGCTTCTTGATGGCGACAAATAAGACTGTTACAACAACCACCACGGGTAACGCTGTGGGGCGAAGCTGGTCTAAACAATGCAGCCTTAGTTACTCCTTATATCATTAGCTACCTTTCAATGAAATTCCCTTCAAAATCGGTACATCCATTCCAGATATTACTCAGAACAAACAAACAGAGACTTTCTTAAGCATTTAGTAAAAACTTTCAATTTTATTTAAATGCCTAGTCATTATTATATATTAAAATAAAACTCCAATGGATCCATGCGTTCCGGACATTAGCAAAAACAACTGTACAGAAAAAGAAAAATAATTCATAAGTTCTTCATCTTTTGATGAGATGGCAATCAGGTAATTAGCTATTTCTGCCAATATCAACTATTTACACAGTCTTCAAATCTTAAGTTTTCGAGTCTTTTTCGTGATGAAAATAAACTGTCTTTCCAAAAAACAAAAAACGATGCAAATCCATATGTAATAAGCGTTTCGTTGCCCATAAATTTGAATCGTTGTTTACTCGTTGTTAGCCAGTCCAGGCCATAAACGCCGATAGGACAAACGCATAATCAGACAGGCCATATTTATGAACGATCGCTATCTGTTAGACTAATGTTACGCGGAGCGACGCTCTTTGGTTTTGAGCTACTGTGTCAGCGTAGTTTGGTAGCTGCGTATAGTAATTCCAATTGTGCATTGTTAACTGTTCGTTTTCAATAACGAAGCAGAGGGTACTGAATTTGACAGCAAAGAAACATTTCAGCTAGATCTATTCGCGATTAAATAATAAAATGTCTCAAAAGATGTGTAACTTAAATGTGTTAAAATTGTGTTCTAAGCGATAATGGAATCAGTATTCTGTTAGTTTTAATAATACTTTACTGAAAAATTCCTATGAATTATCAACAAATTTATATAACGAGATCTTCAGCGAAATTAACCTACGAAATAACAGACTTCAAAATATATTAATTCACGTTTAAAATAGCCATGGACTATAATGTATCGAATACATAATCAGAAATATATATTTTTAAGAGTTGATACCTGATTGATATTATATATTCAGGCACTGTCTTGGTTAATTGGAAGACAATCACCGTTATCACTGCACAACAAATTACTTGTGTATAAAACTATTATAAAACCTATATGGACGTATGGCATTGAACTCTGGGGCTCCTCGAGTAACTCTAACATCGAAATCCTTCAAAGATTTCAAAACATTCACTCAGAACCATATCCAGCTCACCCTGGTTCGTAAGAAATACGGAAATACATGAACACTTAAAGATGCCCACAGTAAAGGAGGAAGTGACCGAGCACAGCAGAAAATATAAAAATAGACTAAAGGGACACAAGAATGAGCTGGCCAGAGACCTCTTGAACCCTACAAGCATAACTCGCCTAAAAAGATGGCAAATACTAGACTTAGAGTCTAGACAATATTTGGCGGAACTCGCTGGAGCATCCCCAATAAATCGTGAAAATAGACCACATCTGATTATGGCTTACGGCCGATCGCATATTGTAAGGGGGGAAACAAAAAAAAAAAAAAAAAAAAAAAGAATTGATACCAAAATTACAAAACAAGCAATGTCATAACGTGGCGTGCTGCCATAAATTGTAGAGGACTCGCAAAGTTCGTTTATCACGCCAGGCACCGATGTTTCCCAAACGGCCAATCGATTTAATTTCGTTACCAAGAACTTTTTGTCTGTTAATTAATGAAAAGTATATTTAAAAAGTTTACAAATTACGTCTATTATATTCAGAGATTGAATAACTGTCAACCACCATTTTGTGATGACGTGTGTTGGAAGTATTTTCCAAACTCTATTGTGCTATTAAACAAACAAAAATTAAAATATTTTTTTTTGACGTGCTTGTACGTTTCTATGCATGTATTTATCATTATCAATACATTTTTACTATTTCATTGTTGGATTTTTCTCGTAACTATTTTTTTCTAACATAATTTTCATAAGTTACTTCTTACATCATTAGCTATCGCCAGTGAAAGTCTCCTTATAATCGGTAAAGCCATTCCAGAGATTAATCGAAACAAATAGATAAAAACGATTTTATTTATGAAAATACCGCATATTACTTTTATATGTATTTAGTGAAAAGCTGTTAATATTAAAACTTATTCAAGCTCATTTTGTATAACTTTGTATTATATTAACAGACAAAAATTCCAGTAAAATCAAAATAATTAAAAGGCAGAGAGTTCGATTACCTGTCAAGATAAGAAATTCTCTGACGAACACAATTCTGTGTTTTAGTGTAATTGATGTAAAACATGAAACTAGATCAATGTAAAATGAGTATATATTTAGACATTAAAATGGATTCACATCTAAAAATTCGTGAACTAAATTATACAGATCAATGCAAACTACTACGGAACCAATAGATCACATGTATACATACATACATACATAGAGCCATAAATTACCACTACACGGCTCAGTGTTGCCAATTTAATATTGAATTTAACTACTACTTAGTAGTAATGTTGCGTGTACCGTTATCAATTTATGAATTGTTGGTTATTTACGTTAAAATGGCTAGTTTTTGAATTGAGAATGAGCGAGAAGCCAGCAGCTGACTTCTTGCCACACCTGGGATATCCGCAGAATGTCAAAATAGGCCTGAGTCAGGCTTAAAATCACTTCAGGGGTAGGGGATAAGGGTTAAGACCACTGTAGAATGCGGTCACCGCAATCTATGTCAGGCTGTTTTGGAGTTTCTATAGGATTTTACTCCCGGGGTTGGTGGAAGTGACCGGAGGCCAAATGATGTAGCATCTCAAGAGGCCACCATAGTGTGGGTTACTATGCTGCATTGTTGCAATGTCTGCAGTCATAATGAGTACGGTGGCCACCATTTTTGGATTCTGCTTATGCTTTTCATCAGGCAGAATACAGTCAGTTTGATTGGCTTAGACATAGAAAAACATGTTGTCCAACTCGGGGCGCTTAAAACCCTTCTTCTAACCCCTTAGATTAATTATATAGGAACTTACATATTTATTTACCTACAAATTGGTTTTATATAGCCCTTAAATTATTCATTCACAAGTAAATAATGGTCGAAAATAAAAATGGTTATATCATGTACTTGTATCAGCTGTGTAACATCTCTGAAACTCCCAAAACACCTATTTACCATAAAAACACCTATTTCACTGCTTATCCCCATACTCCGCAGCGTAATGCCAGGTACCAGGCGCACATATCGTTACTGAGTTCTATCAACATAAAGAAGGATTTGTTCGACACATTTTGAATAGAATTTTCTGGAAGGAACGTATGTAGTTCAGAGTTGTGTATTGTGTGGAATAATTGTATATAAATATATAGGTGTGCTTCTAAAGGCAATGAAATTAACTATATAAGAATACTATTTAAATATTTACGCAAAAAAATGTTAGCAAATCGCCGACGTTATGCTAATTCGCAACAAAAACCGCGAAGACGTCGCTAATCTGTCTCAAATCACGAATTAATTATAGCGACATCTGCTGGCGAGGAGTTGGAACCACCGTTTGGGAATTAGATTTGCGTAGTGGCTTTCTAAACGAACACATTTCCATTAATTTAAGAAAAGAATAAGAAAAAGTTAAAATAAATCTGAATACCTTTAAGAATAATAAGCACAGTGGGTTTAACTGAAGAGGTTAGACATGAAATGAAGTTGTTTCCACCGTCTATTAGCGTATATCTTCTAAACTGCTCAACGGATTTTAATGCAGTTTACAGCAATATATAGAGTGATTCAAGAGGAAGATTTATATGTGCAATACATGCATACTATATAGTAGGGAAAATCCGAGAGTTTTAAAGACTTCCAGCCGAAGTCGGGCTGGGTCGCTAATGTGGTGAAATAGCCGACAGTCATATGACGTACTAGTAACTTTACTGGTACCAGACCCAACAGGGGTACCTTACCAAGGAGTGCCGAGTCACACTTTGACCCAACATCACAAACCAATGCGATTTAAATAACAAGTAATTACTTATTAAAAAAAACTTCGGCTTGTTTTTTTTTATTTTTTTTATTTTGAAGTACCCTGCGTCACTCTCATGTCTAATACAAATCTATTGACACCACACACATAAAAATACAATTAGCCGTTTAGGCTCTAGGGCGTGCCAAAGGAATATACATACATAAACTTGACAAATAAAAATGGTTATGACCCTCCTTCTTACGCAGTGGGGTAAAAACATGTACAAATAAATACGATTCTCATAAAACTTATTTTTTAAGTAGCTTTAAGCACTGTATTACATCCTTTATCGAAGTTGGTTTCAGCAGAATGTAAAATTCTGCGGAAATTACGATCTGCAATCGTCATTACGTTTTTATCACTTTAATGTTTTCGAGAATACCATTTGGAATCCATATATTTAATATGAGCCTGCCAAAGTGATTACTGCTATCATTTAAGGTTGGTCTTCTAGGTGAGGTGAGTACCACCAGGTCGAGCCGGCCCATTCGTACGAGCAGAATCCGAAAGTGGTGGTCACCATACTCATTGCGAATGCAAACAATGCAGCATGGTGACCCACACCATGGCGGCCTGGTGAAATGTTTCTTCATTATTGGAATCTTTATGAGTATCTTCGAGAACAGATTACGTGCAACGGTACCGACAGACACCGTTAGTCGATCGATTTGAAATAATATTATAACTGTCAACCGCTTATGTAATAATCAGAATAATTTTTATATTATTTCTGTCCAGTATAAGTTAAACTGCCGTTTTGCATTATTTTGTACCGCGACAGGTCTGTATATAAACTGGATATTTTACGTGTAGTAACCGGAAAGTCTCCAGAGATTCATTCTGTGGGTATCGCAAGAAACGACTAATAGAATAAACTACCAGGGCAACAGAACTGCAAGGAGAAGGAAAACCTATACAAATCGCCTCGAACAACAAAACTGTGAAATGAACTGTCCGCCTGCGGTATTCCCGGACCAATACGACTTTCAAACCTTCAAGAAAAGAGCGTACTCCTTCTTAAAAGGCCAGCAGCGCTCTTGTGACGCCTCTGGTGTTGCGGGTGTCCATGGACGGCGGTAATCGCTTACCATCAGGCGATACGTCTGCTCTTTTGCCACGCTGAATCACAAAAAAAACCTATACAAGTCAGCGTGGTAATAGTCGGCCAAAATCAATGATGTCCAGATGTACACATGTAATAACAGCAGTTCCCGGATCACTCCCACCTCAGGCGCAGAGTGACACACCGTGTGGTTTTACTCGGTTCGATTTCGTTACACCACCCCGGCGTATACCCCGGTGGGCTGACGGCCCGTGGGAGTTTCCACACGTAAAATAAAGCTATGATCATTGACGTTGCTACCTTATGAAACCTTCCTCTAATCTTCACAGGGTGTGGGATTCCGGAGTAACGGAGCAAAGAAAAGAAGTATTTATTGTAAAGAGGTTCCAAAAAGAAGGGGTTATTAATAGTTTTGATGCTATTCTGCCCTGATGTCAAGTCTCCCGGGCAAAATTGATAGATAAAAATCATTTGCAAGTTCCAGATGGAAAAGGTATTAGGAATGCAGTAGGTCCAAGAGTGCCGTCATTGTTTACTTCGTTCCTGTTTTTTTATTTGATATATAACATAAAAACAGTTTCAATTTCTTCTATTTTCTGAACTCCCGGTAGCATATAATGAATTAACTGAACATAATTCGTTTTAATAATTAAATCATATAATAATTTGTACGCCAAAGGCCTCAAAATTTATTACCGGTACATGCTCCTTCCATTTTAAACCTTATTTCTTGATAACTAACGTTAATTATTAAATGTGGTAAAAGTGTAATTTCAAACACTGATTTGTGGTTAGATTGATGTTAAAGTAAATTATATTCTATTTGGTTATGTTTAAGGTGCAAAATTCATTAAATGCCCCTAAATTCTGAAATGTATTTTAATAGGTCAGGGTGATGCTAAACGAACAGCAATTTTGTTGATAAATGTACAGACCGTTGTAAATTGAGAGATGGTTCTTATATAGGTCTTATTTTACCAGTTTTAATGTTTAAACAGCCTGTTTGTACAATGTGAGCAAGGGTTGCTTTGCTATTTGTTTTCAAAAAGTAGTTTTTTGTAGGATAAACAATTTTGGACGTCAATTTGTCCTATTTTTATATATGTATATACATTCTACTGGTCTATAGCTTAGGTTACTTAAGAGTCGTGGGTTGGGATCAAACTGAAGACAATATTATGCGATGAATACAATAATTTGTTCCTTACCAATTTTGACAGGACTTTCACTCTCTGATAGCTGATGTTATAAAGAGTTACTTAGGTCTACTTACTGGAGGTTTTAGTTGTGCTTTTACAGTAACTGACGCGGGTAACACCGGACCACACCACACAATTATAATTTACATGAAAAATTTAAGGAATATACCAGGGAACCCTCTTCTAAACGTTGAACGCCACACAGTTGGCTGGTTCCTTTACCATTGTGTCAACTCTACAAAACAAAATGGCGACTCATTTCCACTTCACTAAACACAGGGCACTCATAATTCAAACAGCCCATCAAACGCAAGCACAACGCACAAAAAGCACAATTAATCAGCACTTGCACAACCGGGACTCGAACCCGTCGAGCGCAGGAGGGCGTGTCCGAAGCTCATCTGTAATGTAGTGTCATGGGCAGTGTTGACTATGGTGCGATGGGGTTTGACTTTTGAACGAATAAGTCAGTTCTTCTTCGGTACAAATACAGGAAGTCCTGAAACTGACGTCAAGCGGGAACTGGGTAAAGTACCAAGCGATATAAGCTCCGATAAAAATGAATCGCCAAAATGTATATACGCCCATAACTTCCGCTCGACTGCACCAAATTGGATAATTCTTTTTTCTAGGTGTTCATTATTGTTAGGAAAATGTTTGTATGGAAAAAAAAATTAAAGAAACTGGAAAAGTAATTTTTTGGCCCGCGATTGTATACTACCTGAGAAAAAGCCGTGGGAGAGCCACGCTTCGGCATGAATGGGCAGGCTCGACCGGAACCCGGATGGCGTAAGAAAGCAGTTCCCGGATCTCTCCCGTCTCAGGCGCAGAGAGACACACCGTGTGGTTTTAGTTGGTTCGATTCCAACACACCACCCCGCCGCAAACCCCGGTGGGGTGAAGGCCCGAGGGTGTTTCCACACGTAAAATAAAAAGGCTCGACCGGAATGATACCACGGCATCATTGAAAACCGGTGTAAAACAGCGCCTGCGCCGTGTTCCACCAAGTGAATGAGGATACCGAAGGCCCATACCCCAATCCCTTCCTACATCCTCCTACCCATCAGGCAGAGCATAGCTCTGTACTCACATTGCAGGACATATATAAAAAATCTAAAGCCGATGACGCCGGTCGAAAAAAGGGACGGGATTCCGTAACAAGGAGTAGCCGCCCGCGATGTTTGATTTAAGTAGTTTTTTATTAAATTGTACTGTTCTTTTTTGTATTTTTATGATATATGGAGCAAACTAGCAGACGTATCGCCTGATGGTAGCGATTACCGTCGTCCATTGGCACCCGCAACAGTGGAAGCGTCACAAGTGCGCTGCTGGCCTTTTAAGAAGGAGTACTACGCTCTTTTCTTGAAGGTTTGAAGATCAAATTGGTCCGGGAATACCGCAGGCAGTTCATTCCACAGTTTGTTGTGCGAGGCAGGAAGTTCCTGGAAAAGCGCACAGTTGTGGACTGCCAACCATCTAGGTGATGGGGGTAAAATTGTGTTGTTGTATGTTATCAGTCTCCCTAATTGTTTCTCATCTCTTTATTTGTGGTTGCAAAACAATAATATAAAAAAACAAAAAAAGATTTTAAAAAGGAATTCTAGGTTGTAATTACTCTGTAGTACCAGGACGACATGAGAGAGACGTAGATTTCAGCTAATTGGTAACACATTTCAACCGCACGTGCCTTTGACGTTGATACGTATTTGCGTCTCTTTCTGCGACTGTGACGTAGAAACATGGCCGCTATGATTGATATCCTAATATAAACAAGAATTTGAGTTTGCTTGTCACGTATGTATTTGGAATGATTCCTGTGGATTTCGAAGATTGTAACATATAAACAATGGACATCGAATCTAAAACCTTGGTATTTCCTTCGCGAGAGAATGGTTCTTCGCTTTACCTTAAATGATAACCAGATGAATTGTATTCCGATCTCGCTCATCCCTCGACTAATTGTCCTGAGTCTTAATCAAACCCA
This sequence comes from Hyphantria cunea, assembly GCA_003709505.1. Lineage (NCBI taxonomy): Eukaryota > Metazoa > Arthropoda > Insecta > Lepidoptera > Erebidae > Hyphantria > Hyphantria cunea. The sequence continues at coordinate 155,945 of PKRV01000646.1, forward strand.
TGACCTCAGTTTAGTAGCTAAAATTACTAGCCAGCTAAGAGTATTTGTATTTATAATCATATTATTATAACCGCGAAAGTTTGTAAGAATGACTGAACGGAGATAGATGAAACTTTGTATAGAGATAGATTAGTTTGAAGTAGCAGCACGTAGACTACTTTTTATTAAAAAATGGTTACCAAAGAAAAATAATTGACAAATAGCGAGCGAGGCCACAGGTACAAACTAGTTACCATTGGAAAATTCCACAACTTTAGATCAGTAAGTACCAAAGTGACATAAATACGCGAAGGTGGTTACCTAACACCCGTGTGGCTGCACTTGTAGTGTTACAATACAAACATGGAACAATATACAATAGCAGGCAACGCGATATCTCCCGCAAGGTCTGCGCGCCTGGTGTCCGCATTGTGTGGAGACGACACATGCAAAACTGTCTGTTTCATGGTTTGTTTGTAAATTTGAATAGTATATAGAATGGTTTATCGTGAAAGGGTGAGAAAGAAATATTGATGAACTATGATTTTTGGTCGATGAAATTTTACAAGATTTCGTTGAGCGGTTAGGGTCAAACATAACAAATACACAAACAAACAAATTCTCTCTCGTATTTATAGTGATAAAAACTTATAATAACGTTTGTTGCTGGTTGTTGATTTCTGCAATTGAAATTTATCAAATATTGTTCAGCCTTTTGGGCGTAAAACTACTAGACGTAAAAACATATATAGTAAAAGTGTTATCCTACAATATGTTACAAATGGAGATATTATTTCTTAATATGTATATGTATTTTTAAATATATACGGACTAGGTAGATATGAAGTACTTATATGTATGTTACATTACACTAATAAACAATTAGGCCATAACCGCAAGCGACACTGCGGTAATACACGAAAGTAATTTATAATACCCTATGGTCTACGGCGCGGCGTAGGCTTGTCTACGCATCTGCTACGACACTTACAAGGTACTGTGCGAGCAATAACTTTAAACTACTACGCAGAGCTGTTAACCTAGTACTTTGAGTGGAAGTTAATTAGGATAACATGATGAAAAATGAAATTTAAATGGAGAAAGAGAGTAAAAATCACTTTTTCTATTTAGGTACTGTATCTCTGTATCTTCAATTATCATCATCAAGTTAGTGGTGTGCCGTAAAGGCTATACTTCGGAACTTGGGTCGGTTCGGATCCGGATCCGTATAAATAGAGTTTAGCCCATTCCTGGACATAAGCCTCTCTCTCTTTACAAGGCAGTAGTGTCCATTCTATGCTTTATAGACGAGAAATTAAAAGGTTTGTTTATAGTATTATTCTCTTTGCAATCGTGATGCCCTGGTTAGTACTCTCTTAGGCGCCTCTTACGACACCCAGTAGATTNCTATAATATATTTTCACGGCTTTAGTTTTCCACCTCAAATTACGTAAACTAACACACAAGCATTATATATAGGCCACAGTTTCATGTAAGGCTTCAGCAGCAGTCTGGCTTCATGATATCGATCTGCTCCGATATAGACTTGGCTGAGTGAATGTCCTCCAAATATATTTAGTTCATTAGTTTCAAATCGTTTGCGACCTAATTTTAGCGCGTTAGGTAAATTTAGTGACTGGTGAACAAAAGGAGTTAAAGTTGCAGAAAAAAATTGCAAAAACGTAGAACATTATTCCTTTCGAGAACTTCCAGTGCGTGCGATGTGTAAACGAAATAAAAAAGAGTGTGGAAGATAGGGCTTTAAGTCCTTCCAACACAAAGGGAGGATCCTCCGACCAGACGAGGTGATCATGCCTGGCGGGTACTGACCACAGTGACAGCTGAGACGTGAGATGTTGAAAAATGGACTGTAATGGCATGCAGTTAGAGTATTTAATCCAATAACAAATTATAGTGTTTTTTGTGATGACAAACAAGAAGAGAATCGCCACCATTGGCTCTCTATAACCTTTTTTATGGTAAACAAACTAACAAACAAGTTCACGCTGTTGTATAATCACGCTACGGGCAGTAAGAACCGCAGAGGAGATTGCGCGTCTCAACCAACTTATCATAAATTCGTCAACACCGCCATTACTAAATTCCAGTCAAAAATTCACCCTTTATTTGTAAACCCACTTGTTGTACTATAAGATTTCCTGACTCTTCACAATTCCACCTTTTGTCACACACTCATGATAAAGAACAGTTTCCTCTTAACGTGGGCTTGAACCTCTTTCGTCAGCAGATCAGGCCCTCCTCTCGGTCCTCCAGCGCTGTCTACAAAGCACTCTTGAAGAGAGGGAGTGATTCAAACATGGCTTATCGCGGTTATAGTGTTCGAGATTTTAAATTCTGATTTTATGGACGTGGTTTTGCATTTATGTATTTGAATTAGAAATGGATAATAAAGACGAGATAGTCTAGTGTTTAAGGACACCGACTGCTGAGTTGTAAGTCGTTTGATTCTCAGCGAAGACAAAATTGTATGTTGTGTACGAATACTTGTTATATGTATGGGTGTAATTTATCTACAGAATAATACATATGTATTTAGAACTATATAAGTACTACATGAGCCCCGCGTTGTTACCCGCGGTATAACTTCACCAGCAGGAAACGCTCAATCAACGCGAATGAATTCTTATTTTTTATTCTAAACCACTCTCGAGTTTTCTGGAATAGACACAACCAATTTCATTAAAATCTGTTCAGCCGTTAAGACAAGGTTTGCCCCGCGGTGTAACCCGCGACAGCAACGCAACAACCGCGTATTGAGCTGGTATTGCACATGAAATTCAGAATATACTGTACTAATTTAGACCGAATTTTTGAAGACCTTATTTAGGATAAATATTTTTAATAAGGATAGATAGGGGTTAAATAATAAGTTAAGGGTAGTAAATTTGCATATTATCCAGAAGAATAAACAGGAAATACTTATTTCTATAACTAGTAAAGCATAAATTGGTTGAAGCTCTAAATTAACACTTAATGTAAGTACATACTTCAATCAATGACGACAACCTCTTAATGACTCCTGTGCGCCAGGTACTTTCATTCATTAACAGAAATAACTCCACTTCATTACTCTTTCTTAACAAATGAGTTCTAATATGTGTGACGTCGTTTTGTCTCCATCTCCACTCAAATTAAGGAGCTGGATTTTATGACCGGTTTTATTACGTCACAGCCAGTCAGGCAAGATGTCAGCGCGAATACCTGGCGCCTGATAAAAATTGCCTTTGAATTGAATTTCTTAAAATCGTATAAAATAGGTGAAATGGCGGGCAAACTAGTGTCAACTTGTCAGAGCTATCGATGTAACAGTACCTGAAACAACAAAATAATACATTAGTAATAAATTTTTACCGAATTAAGTTAACATAATTCATTTTTTATATATATATATATTTTTTATGGAATATGGGGCAAACGGGCAGACGTATCGCCTGATGGTAAGCGATTACCGCCGCCCATGGACACCCGTAACACCAGAGGCGTCACAAGTGCGTTGCCGGCCTTGGGGGATGGAGAGGGGGATGAGGGGAAGGGTTGGATTATGGGCTTCCGGTATCCTCACTCACTCGGTGAAACATAGCGCAGGCGCTGCGCTGTGTTTCACAACGGTGAAATGAAGTCCGCTTGCATCTTTTGTACTGAATTTATTTTGATGTAGTTTTCGGCACTAGGTAAAGTGATTCAAAAGGTTTATATATTTAAAATGAACATGTTAAAATAGATGATAAGCGATAATTTCTGAGGCTTTCGTGCGCAGCCGAGCCGGGTCGCTAGTATGGTGTATGGCTGACAGCTTTTACAAACCGTTTTGTCGATCTCAATGAAATTCGGCATTGAAAATACTTTAATTCTTGAAGAACGATATAGGTTACTTTTTAATGCGATAACCGGCTTGCATGAAAGCGAAGACGCCGAGCAAAAGTTGGTAATAATTAAATTAAAATCAATGTCATGTATTAGTAGAAGTTTTAAGGGCACAAAAAGTGGAGTGGAGACACAAAGGACCCAAAGTTGTCTTAAAAAAAAAAAGAATAATCTTAGTTTGGACGTTTGGAAAGAGATCATATAGAAGATCAAATTAAAATGATTATTTATTTATTTATTATTTACTTCGGCAGGTCTAAAACTCAGTACAACTGTTAACTTTGTAGCCTCCTCGGTTTAGGCTCCTTCAGAATAGAAAAAAAAGTTGAAATTTACTTCTCAGATTGGTTTGGCATAGTACTAAAATCTACCCAGAAACAATAAACATTCTAGAACACTATGATATTTGGGAAATTGTTTTTAAATCAATGCAATTTGGGAAATTTCCTTGAATACAGTGATTTATACTTGCAACTGCCTACAGTTGAGATATAACTCAAGATCAAAGTGGATCATCTGTAATCAAATTGAGCCGTGACGTCACACAAGATGGCGCTCTATTAATAACGGGCGCGCGCGCAGATTGATTTGCGCAAGCATAAATTGATGACAGCATTGCCGTGGAATTTTCTGGAATCATTCGAGAATGTCAATGCGACGAAAGTGATGAAATATCAGGGATTGTTTGTTGGTCATTAACAGTCCACCACGTCCATTGCGAATGAAAAAATAATGATGATTATGTCAAATTTGTACTAGGAGTACAGAATCATGCAGGATGTAGGCGCTAGAATCTTGTGGTTACTTATCAAAAATTCATTGTACATTGAGTACTCTTTGGTTATTAAATTAAATCAAAAACACCAGCCCACTTAAAAGCTTGGATGAAAAAAAAAATTATCACCTGTTTGGTTATACATCCGTCTTTAGAGTTTTAAAACTGCCCATCTGCCAGTTTTAAAACTCCACCTTCCAGCCGGCAAAATCGCACCGTTAAAATTTAAAATTGAGGAATGGTTATTTGAAACATAAAACGGCAGAAAAAATCTGGGTAAATTTTGATACAGTGACAGATTATAGTCTGGATTAGCTTATGAACTCCTCTTTATCAAGCTAAACACGAACACATCTGCAGTGCTCTCCTCTCCCATACATTTTCGACTGCATTCTTTAAAGTTATTAATTTTAATCTAATCTGTAGTTATGTTGACATTATAGAAATGAATCTGTGCTTACAATTTATCTCGCAAGATAATATCTTCGTGAAACTACACATCCATGTGATAAATACGAGGGCCGCAGACATGACGGACAAGTGTCTGGCGCGCTGATGAATTCGCCCATAAATCCTTCCCGCGAGTAATCACCCGTAGTACATTTACAACGATATCTACTGATAATTTTTGAGCGCCTGGTACTACAGTCAGATTTCAAAGCGCGCCCTAATTTTTTAATGGTTTTTCCTGCGATGTTTTTTTAAATGTTTTTTTTAAAAAGAGAAAATATATTCAGAGCTCTTCTCTAAGCTGTCTAGTTGGAGTCGGTAGATTTTGACGTGGAGTTACTGCTTCACATCTTCACGCCATACATAAGTTTTTTTTTGGAAAGACACATTTTTTGAATATATTTTTAGCCAACTTCAATTATCCCGAAACGACTGCCACAGATTGCCTTATTATTTAGGGGTATGAAAAACAGATGTTGACCGATTCTCAGACCCACACGATAGGCACACAAAATTTCATGAAAATCGCTCCTGCCGGAGGAGGAGTTTGGTAAGAAACACGGCGATATACGAGAATTTTTTATAGTAGATAAATAATATCTATGGTTAACGATTCACGGCCGGATATGATCTGACAAAATCGGTTTTATTGCTTAATATTATTGTAAGAGTTGACAATCTAGTATATTATCCCATTAATAACTTTGAATTTACAAAAAACTAAATATATTACTTTCGGTATAAGGGAAAATTTGCAACCACATTCAGATTTTATGTTACAAGCTCATATAGAAAACTGTATGCGATCAGACGATTGCACCTGTTACATATTATCTAAAACAAATAGCATCAAGTACCTTGGCATTGAAATTGATAAAAACTTAAATTGGAAACAGCACGTTACTAACCTAAAATCTCGTGTGTAAACTTATCCCTATTTATAAAAGAATAAGAAACTTAAAAGACGACAGCGTCAACAAAACAGTGTACTTAACGTTGTGTCAGTCTATAATTGTGTATGGTATTACTGTTTGGGGCGGTGCTAAAGGGAATACACTTATCAAAATTGAAAGGGCGATACGTTGTATAATAAAGATAATAAATTTTAAACATTTCAGATATCCTGCAACTACACTATATAAAGAGTTTAAAGTTCTAAATGCCCGTCAACTTTATATCAAAAATATTGTTTTGAGACAACATACCCGAAAAAAACGTACCAATGTATCTGATAGAAGAGCATATTATGCTATATTTGATGTACCTGCATGTAATATTAGTTTTGCTCAGAATTTCTTTCAGTTCTTAGGTCCATTACTGTATAATCGAATAAGCAAAATAATGTCTCTTAAGGGTATGTCAAAGTTTGGCTGTAAAGAGACACTGGATGAGTTTCTGAGTAATTTGGATTATGAATGAACTGAACATTTTGTACAAATTCAGACATAACCCATTTAATTTATTTATATAATAAATACGTAATAACTAGCAATTGTATTATATATAATAATTTTATTTGTATTGTCATATGTATTTTAGGTTACTTATGTAATGATGTCATAATGATATCTATCAAGAATAAATATATTCATAATATACGTCATAACTTATATGTACGTAATATACTTATCTAGTAACGAATATAAAGTTATCTGTTAAGAAATGTTAAATTAAGGCATTTTATATCTTACTCTAAAATGTATCCTATTATATGTCTTTTTTTTTCTTGCCTATACTACCTGTTTACTTTTTTGCGAAACGAGAATCTTACCTTGCCGTAACACAGTCTCGACTAGCGCGGAAGGTAATGAAACTTCTTTCTTTGTTTGGAACTCAAAATGTAGCTCATTGAGTTGTATAATTGTATATATAGTACAATCTTGGTGGTTTTGTTGTCATCGCTCACAGGTAAGTTTCGGTATTACGCCAGACTGTTTGGTTAGTTGCGTATCCATCTATCCTCAAATCATAAATTTTTACTCAATCATATAAATGATTTTATATGTAATCTATTAATGTTTAATTTTTTTTATATATATTATATAGCAAGTGGTATGTTTTAAATGTTTTAATGCTGAGTATTCTGCGTATTTCTCATGAGCGTAACTTATAAAGAATGCCAGTTTCAGCCAGTATAATCATAAAGACTTCTTATAATTATTAAACTAGAAACCTGGGGGGATATCTATAGACCCTGCTAAAATTCAATTCAACTACTATTTCTTTAGTTTTTAGTTTAACCTTGTATGCGTGTAAGTAGGCCATAGTTAGAAATTTAGGAAATTATATTTACAAATTAGTGTAGATTTATATGTATTTTGGTACGGCTGCAGTATTTGAGTTTTTTGATTTGTTGATTGTTCTATATTTATAAGCTACTTTTCAGAAATAAGTCTTATTATTATTATTAAATCTTATAATAAGTATACAGTAAAGAAACACAAACTGGGAACCGCTTGCATACAGTTAACCATTCAAGTAATACTTACTAATACTATTGTACCTGAAGATCTGGCTTTTAAAAAGAGTGGTCATGAGTTTATTTGCCAGTTTTCTTCTCAAGTGGCTCTACGCATTTTGGAAACTGGGAGATATGGATCGACACAGGCAGGCAGTGGATTTGGGTGTTTTCACATAATTCACCTTGACAATACATTACATCTGTGACGTCTGTTTGTGTCGATCTATGATTTTTTTTATTGTAACATCATGATTGTCACTTAGTGTTTTAATTAAATAAATGATTTTGAATTTGAATGGCTGTCTGGCTGTTTCTTTAGTGTTTATCAACATTGTATTAATAAGAAATTAGAAACAAAATTGACGCAAAAATCGACAAATATAATCTAAGAAATATGTTGCGTGTGTAATGTCAAATTGTCAATTTTTTTATTCGGTGCAAAGCTGTATTATTATTTTTTAAATTACTCATGAGTATGTTCTAAATTTGTGACAAGTTTAAAACAATGTACCGGGACTTCATGAAACCAATGGAGCTGGTATCAAGTCGTGATATTCCGAACCAGTGCTCGCGTTCAGCCGCGTGAAAGCACATGCACGCTGATAGTTCACTTTACATTTTAACGTTGGCTCTGAAACTCTACTGATATCCTAGTAGCTCAGTGTTTCAGATACCTGAAGTAATGAGAAATAAACGAAGATGTCTTAAAAATCATGTGAAATATTTGGGGTTAACATGTTTTGACTATTGTTTCTCTTATACGTGATAAACCTGTCAACGGAACTTGCCAAAAAAAAACTATAAAGTGAATATTAATCAATTTGTAGGTCGAGTGGTTACTTAAATCTCGACTGCTGAACCAAAGATATTGGGATCGGTACCTGTTTATAAACAACGGTCTATATAAATAAATAAAATTGAAGCGTCTGTTTATAATTTCAAATTATCATCTTTTCATTAATTGTATATGAAAGTAAATACGACACTGAAACTAAAATAGCAATTAACAAAAAAAATATTTTTCAGGCTAGCAGTTCACTTCGCCCCGTGGTTTTACCCTCGGTTATTGTTGCACCGTGGGTAACACGTCACTAGCTAGTTGTGTTATGAGCACGACTATTCAAAAAACGATCTTCAATATGTAGAATGTATTTAGTAATAATATATAAGTATGTTAATCAGATGTCTACTTATCATAGTACAGGCTTTACTTAGATTGGGTGTAAATGGTCGTGTTCTTTTCTTCGCCTGCTGATTCTATCATATTTTGACAGTTGAAGACTATTTCATTTAAATTTCAATGTGATTAGAAAGGTGTTTTAACTATATGTTCAATATCAATGGCTTCGTAGCCCATAATTTTACATAAAACACCCCAATTCACATAATTCGGCCTCCAAACATTCCCAAAATTATTTAAATTCAATCCGCCTAGTTTCGTTCCCGCCGACAATAGATGTCGTTGTACAATGGCGCGCAGGAAATTTATGGCGTTTTACTTTACAAATGAAATTCCTTTATTGAAGTGAATTACCTGAATTATTGCCTACCCCACATTGTGAAATTCGGCGTGATGTTCACTTACTAAGATCACTTTTCCTTAATTTGGTAGTTAAGAAGAAAAACAATATCAATACCTACTTATTACTACTTATAGTAATAATGTGAATTCGTAAGTAACTCTGTCTATTAGACTTTTACGGCTAAACTGCTGCACTAATCTAGCTAGATGTAACTTATGAATGTCTATCCTACAAGAGTTGAGAGGGCTTCTCTAAACTATAAATAGGTATTATTAGAAGAGAATTCTCGTTAAGGTAAGTGTATTTGATAGCAACTAACTTATCTATATTAATGAATCACTTGAAATATATGTATGCGCATAACTCCCGATCAGCTGCACCAAATTGGATAATATTTTTTTATGTGTTTCTCAGGACAAGGTTTGTATTTGCAAAAGTTATGAGAAATACTGAAGTGTACATTTTTTGAGTTCACGACTGTACTACCTGTAAGTACCTATAGCGGGCCTACATGACAGGAATAAGGTTTTCGGAAATTAAAAAGAAAACAAAATGGCGGTGCGAAGTTCGTGGGATCAGCTAGCTTGAAATGAATGGGGATTTTTAATGGTATAGAAAGCGTACAGATGATGCATAACACCTACAAACACAAATAAATGGTTACTAATCTTGATTGCTTTGTTCTTGCGGAACATTATTCTTTTTTTTATGTAAAGGAGGTAAACGAACTTTGCCAGAAATTGGGGGATGGGGGTGTGGGCCTTCGGTATCCTCACTCATTCGCTAAAAACACAGCGCAGGCGCTGTTTCACAACGGTTTTCTGTGAGGCTGTGGTATCAGTTCGGTCGAGCCGGCCTGTTCGAACCGAAGCGTGGCTCTCCTATATCCATTTTTTGTAATGTATAAGTACGTTTACAAGAAGATTGGGCAAAGTAATGAGAATGGAGTTTTTAATAGTTACTATCCTTCTTTGTCACCCGATATGTATGACAAGACATCAACCTGCAAAGTCACGTTCTCTTCAAGATCTATAAAAATATTTTTTTAATTAAATTCTGTCTGAACTTGATTATATGTCAAGAGCCTAGACTTCTCGGGAGCATTGTCTTTAGAATATTTTTATTACATCTCTAATATGTTATGAACGCCTAGTACTTTGAGAATATTATTCCTGAAAGAGGGGATGGAAAATGCAAAGCAGTTACCAATAGCAGACGTGGAACTGTGTGTTATCTTGAGTCAATGCCAAAGCCCTGACTTCTTGAGGGCATTGGATTTAGAATATTTTAATTACATCTCTAGAATCTTATCAATACCTGGTACTTTCGGAAAATTACTCATGAATGAGGGATGCGAAATGATGGAAAGCGGTTACCGACTTCAGGCCGCCGAAGGTATAACCAAGTCTCTGACTGGGGCTGATGTTTTCATGAATGCTAAATAGCCCGCCCACCCCCTGGATTTGAAGCTGGGAGTTGATTCTAACATGTAACAATAGTAACATTAACTAAGAAACTAAGGAAGTGTGGATGTAAAATAATGACAACTCGACACGTTAATTCCTGACACATCAATATAACACGTGTCAAATTGAATTATTAATTAACACATACACAGCATACATTATTGACACAATATGAAGAACCTAACGTACGTATAAATTAAATTAATTCTCGTAATAAAGGACTTGTTTCCACACTCGCTTTGGCTCGTATTATTTAAAATTTTAATCAGTTAATTTTCATTTAAAAACAATACCTTCTCAGAGATTAAAGGTTTAAGGATGGTGGTCACCATCTTCATTGCGAACGTGGACAATGCAGCATGGTGGCCCACACTATGGCAGCCAAGTGAGATGCTTTTTCACGCCCTGCTTAAAGGAACCAGGGTCAAAGTGGGAGGGGTACACGGGCGATGGTAGTGCCTTTCAGGTTTTGATTGCTCGCGACAGGAAGGAAGAACCGAGCCGTTTAGTTCGAGAGCATATATCGTCTACTGTAAGCAATGACTTCACATTTTCAGGCAACCAACAATTCTTACATATACATTCTTTTTGATAAAAGAATGCAATATTACGTTGGTTTGATTACCTTCCCAACATCCATACAAATTCTTGTATTTCTAATCGTCGTAAATGGTATTCAATAGTCTGTCCCCAGCGCGAGTGCATCGCCAGTTTTCGGCCATTTTACACCGCCTTTGTTCGGAGACAATAGTGGCCATTAATTAATAGATATTGCCATGATGAATGTACCAAGGGAACAGCATTGCCGAGGAATGTTTTGGGTAAGTTATGCGAGGAGAAATGTTTGGATGAACAAATGGGATTATGGAGAGACCGCGGGCTGAAATATGTGTTATGTATTTTTCAAATACTTTTTTAGCCCGGGAGCTAGGAAATTTAAGCGATATTCAATTCAATTCGATTCAATTCATTTTTCCAAGCGGGCTACCTGTTTCTAATTAACACTTCTTGTAAAACAGAGAATAATGAACCCGTACTATGTACTGATTTCCTGGTACTTTCAGTTGGCTTATAGGAGTTTTTTTATGGTTTATGGGACAATTACAAACATCATCACATCATAGATACCAGACAGAGGCCAAAGTTCACAACATACTGGCTCTTTGCTGCCGTATCCACCGGTTTCCCCCTACCACCATATGGGGGTCCATAACTTCCACTCAAGGAACTTTATGACCCCATCGTTACCTCTAGACACGAACAGGAGAGGCCTATGTCTAGCAGTGGACTGTGATCTGCAGATGATGGGCACAGAAAAGAACAGAATATTCATTTATTCCTTTTTATTGAGAAGTAAAACTTTCAAGCTCTGGTTCAGGCCCGCGGGTTATTAAACCATAAGCCAAGTTGACGTAATATTCAAACAGTTGATATGCATTCCCCGTCGCTGCACTGAGCCATAAAAGCCTTCAGTTTTAATTTCACCAGTAAATTAGTGAAATACTTAACAAGTTTGCCTCGGCCCGGCATCGAACACGGAGCCTCGTAAACGTATTATTTATGAGGCAAGCCTCTACGGCGAGTTGGCAGCGCGCCAGCCTCTTACAGTGAAATATGGCTTCTCAAAAAATATTACAACGGTAGTTGCTATGATGGTAGGCCTTAAAATCTTATTGATATTATGAAATGGCTGTATACTAGGTCAGTACATGGAAGGGTGGTCTAAAATGAAGAAGGAACTAGGAGATTACGTTAAGTAAAGTATTCCGTTATAAGTATATTCAGTTACTAAGAAATTATATTCGTCTTTAGATAGCTCTTTATTTATATAAGCATTTATAATTGTGGAAGTTAATGGTTGTAAATCTCTTATAGCGGATTCATTGCGGTTATTTAATATATGTCATAAATAAAGAAATAATTGGTCGGATAGTCGGATATCCGGGAAATCTCCGGGTCGGATCTCAGAGTAGGATATCCAACGTATTAAAGTAGGCCAAAATCTCTTTTTACACGCTTTTTATTAGCTTCACTTTTATGTCTGTATGTATGTATGTATGTTTGTTTGTAACCGACTTCTATGGGCGGGATTTTGACCCACTTTAGGGTTGCTTTTTAAGATATTATCAAAATGATAATCACTCTACTCAAATCTCTCAGTAAAATATTTATAACTATTGACACCATGCACCCCACGCTATTTTTTAAATATTTTTTTTTATTTACACTAATATTAATTAATATTTATTGAAATTTTTAACACTATTCTTAATTTAAATTTATTAAAACTTATTTTCTATTTTTTTAGTTCGGTTTTCTATAAAAAGCGTGTTATTTTAAACTATTATTTATCTTAGTAGAGGCCTAGTTGTGGCCTGGGCTGTTTACGTGACGAATAGAAGAGTGAAAGGTATTGAAGAATTTTCCCGCGTCTGTGTAAATAATTTGCATGTGGCAACACGTTGTCAGACGACAAGTCGTTAATCATGCAACATATGCGACTTGTCGATCGTGTGCGGACGGCCTGTGATCGATCGCACAATTATTTAATTAATAGTTAATGTGTTAATAGTAGTTAGATTTTCAGTTTGGACACATTCAAAATTGAAGAATAAAATTGAAAACCACCTCCTTTTTTTAAGTCGGTTTAAAATACCACCCAAACGGTGAAAAACTGAGATATTAATTAGAATTTTACTATTTACGAAGGCATAGGTGCCAATTTATTATTTTGTTTATCAACACCATTTATAGAATTCAATAAAAGTTATTAAAAATAACTAAAGAGAGTATAGAGAGAGAGAAAGAGAGGAAGAGAGGGGGGGAGAAAGTGAGGATAAGTATATGATTGCACCGTTGCCTAGTGAGTGAAATGAATTCATTGTTACGTCTAAAGTTCACGGGCCACTGATAACAGATGGCGCTATTACCAATAATTTCTAAGTACCATAAATATTTGTCTTTAACTGTAAACGCGTTGTATTTTGTCTCAAATCATGTTAATAGATCTGCAGTAAGTTATTTACTTGTATGCGGATGTAGGTTTAGTAGATGTTTTATTTAAATGTTTCATTTAATTACGTTGTTAAACATTCAAACTTGTAAAGGTAGCGGTTTCGGACACTTCACCCACTTGTCTGGTCATTCTTCGTCTCCTAATTGTTGTAATACATTGCTGTAGAAGCTCATAACCTATTTGCACTCGGTGATTTGAATCACCGAGGGTAAGTAACGAAGGCTTGGTTAGTACCTAGATGGGTGACCGCTGGTGGCTCTATACCTTTAGCTTCTCCGTAATTCCGAGGTCATAAGATAACAGTCGTGAAGCCTAGTTAGAGGCCTTTGGGCGAGTTAAAAACATCCAACGGCAAGATTACGTAGCCATAACGTTGTGTTGCCAGTCCCCAACCCGCACTTGAACAGCGTGGGGCTTAACACACTCCTGAGAGGAGACCCGAGCCCAGCAGTGGGACATTATGGTTGGTAGATATATTGTTACATATTGCATATCCTTTAAGAATTGAGTTTTCATTTATATTTTTTTTTTAATCTGACGTTATGACCCGTATGCGAGTGCAGAAAATATTGATACTTTTACCAGATGACGGTGAGCGCAATAATAATGGTTATAATTTTGACAGTCTACGTATATTTGTATGTACCACAGTAGAGACTAAACCACTGAACCGATTTTAGTTCATGAGGTGTCAATAGACGCGTAATAATGAATCGAGTGACATTGGATGTGTAAATTGATTTAAAATAAAGTAAAATGTAGGAGTGCAGAGAGAGTGCAGTTTAAAAGAACTTAGTTTAAAAAAGCATCTGTACTCTATACAAATAATTAATATTGTTTTCTGTATATAATCTGTTTGTCTGTTTTTTAATATAAAAAATTAAAATGTGGTGTCGTGGGACACCAGGTAGGAACGAAGTTCCTTCGGCTAATGTTGAATCATCAAAATATTCAATTCAATTTTAAAAGGAAATTTTCACACACGCACACACACACACACACACACACAAATATATATATATCAAATATANGTGTGTTTTGTAGTTTTTTTCTCAATTTTTTCGTATGACCCTCAAAAAGCAAGATAGATAACCTAGAAAACCTTACAAAGATTTTAGTATGTACACACAATATTAACCAATGTAAAATATTTTATATTTATAAATAAACTAATACTTACGTATTTAATTCGTTGCACCGAATAATTTCCCACTATTATCGCTGTCAATTGCATTCAAGTTACTTGTTGGTTCACTTGTTTTTACGACTGTCGCGCCTGCGCACGTCTCACATAACGGTTTTATTCCACGCACTTTTTCTTACGGTTTTATTATCACATTTTTTTCAGTTCGGTCCCGCAGCAAAATCTCTATCTCCTCCAAGCCTTTTTTTTTTGATGTGGTGGAATGCCTTTACGCACTTCGCTCCCCCCCTGCGGGTACAGGGGGTTCGCTTTGTGTGGGACTCCTGACTGACTCCAGCCAGACTACCCACTAAACCACCACGGTGTGCCACTCTGCGCCTGAGATGGGAGGGATCCGGGAACCGCTTTCTTACGCCATCCGGACCCCTCCCAACCGAACCCCTCCAATCTCCTCCAAGCCTGCCCTAAGGAACTTCGTTCCAAAAAAATTAGTTTACTATATGCATATACATATAAGTATGCATACCAAATGTTGTCTGTCTGTTTATTCTCTAATCACAGTAACGGTGGGCCGATTTTGATGGGAATTACACTGGCAGATAGCAGATGATATAAGGAATATAAAGCTACTTTTTTTAGATTAGCTTCGTACCGCGGTTTTATCTGCGGTCAATGTTTTACCGCGGTAACACAACGAGGCTCGGCTCGTATGAAGTGTCTTCTATACCACCTGTGACTGGTAAATAGATAAATAGATTTGGTGTTTAGTACCGTTGTACCTATTAATTAACAAGTAATGAATTATAAAAAAACTCGAATGCCCCAATTTCAGCCATCTTTATTAAATTCATTGAAGAATTGAATATATTTTTATTTAATTTGCGTCTATTGACACTGTTTATATTAATATACAACAAGCCGTTTAGGCTCTAGGGCGTGCCAAAGAAATAAACATACCTACATGAATACATACACTCGTAAAACATTACACTCCTTCACTCGCAGTCGGGTAAACACCATTAAAATGTATGACGGCACCGTTTAGAAATTTAGAGAAAAAAAATTCAAAATAGCAGTAGTGCGTTTAGATATAACTCAAATAGCTATGACATTAGCGACGTTTAGTTAGTAGCTCGTTAGTCAACGTTGGACGCAGGTGCGACGGACGTACGACCAACACACACTGTGGCTGCCATACGCGTATACGTATTATGAGCATTAATATCTTACTTATATATGAAAATTGGAAGTGGGAGAGCCACGCTTCGGCAGGAATGGGCCGGCTCGAGCGGAGTGACCACGGCCTTACACATAACAGTGTTTCAACGAGTGAGTGAGGATACCGGAGGCCCATACCCCAGCTGTTCCTCCTATCCCCATCCCCCAAAGGCTTGCAACGCACTTATGACGCCCCTTGTTTAGCGGGTGTCCATGGGCGGCGATAATCGCTTACCATCAGCCGATACCTCTACTCGTTTGCCCGCTATTCCATAAAAAAACCGGTTATGTGCAGGAAATGACAATCTTAGTTTTACACGGTATAAATAAATAACAAGAAAAAATGAATTACCAAAGCAAATTTAATTGTACGTTCATTTTTATTCTCGTTATATGATCTACAAAACTTATAAAAGCGACATCAATAAAGGAAATCATTATTGACGGGCTACGCGACAACTACTTTCATCTTGGCAAAAAAAAGCTATAAAAACACATACTGGAGCATAGACATTCGATAATTAGTATAAAACCGCGCCAAACTATTTAAAGATTTGACGTAAACATGTCGAAATAACTCATACACTGATTAAAATCATATGTCCCGGCCAAATAAACTTTAGATATTACATTAAACTAGCTGACCCGGCGAAATTTTTTTAATTTTTACTGCCTGTCTTTGAAATGGCTGGACTGATTTTGACGGGACTTTCTCTGACAGAAAGCTACTGATGATGAGGACAAGAAGTGCAGGAAACAGTTGTCTTCAATATATATATATAATTCACAAGCGAGTAGGCCTCTCCGTATATGACAGAAGTGCATTTCCGCGTTTTGAATCAGTAACCGTACTGGTTCGGTAAAATTGAGTGCAATATTGAAAGATATTAACAATGCTTTTATTATTTAAGTTAGTATCTAGTTATTTTTAAAATTGTATACATAGATATTTTTAAAATTGAAAACAAAATGGCGCCATGTCTCAAGTTTACTTAAAACTGATTTAGATATTTGTGTACATTTTTATTTCAATAAATAAATACGTACTTAATCCCGTTATATGTGTTTGTACGATTTAGCGAAGAAATAAGTGGTTTCTGCTTCTAATAACTCGACAAGCAGTGGAACGGCTTCTAGTTATTTTCGTAGGTATCTGAATATATAATATTTGGTTCAAACGGTGTGCGTGTTGCGTTTGGCAATTAATGCAAGCCCAGATATTTGATTTATATTTGTGGTAACATCGTAGGGTTGTCACGAAATTAATTATTTTATGTATTTTTAAAAAAAATGCCCCACACTACAAGTGTATACTTATTTGGGCAATTAAGAAACATACACAAAATAGACTAAAAGTACATCCAAACTTAGAACGACTGTTTGTGGATCAATCGGTTAGTATTGTCTCAGGAGAAAAGAGCTTGAAGAAATATGGACTTGATGTCTGTTCTAATGTCTTTTACAATCCTTGAACAGAATTGGGTTTATGTGACCGACCACTTCGAGCTTCTAGAGTCTTTGTACCGAGACCCATCTGACACTTGCGTTATCCCATAATCAGGCTCCCAAAATCCATTTCAGGTACTTATCCAACTAGGGGTTGTAATTGGGGGAGGTATGCCTGTATTTTGTGCCTTGACGGGAGGCTCAATGATGTAGAAACATCTCAATAGGCCATCATCGTGTAGGTCACCATACTGCATTGTTGCATTGTCTGTATTCACAATGATTACGGTGACCATTACTCTTGTATTCTACTCAGACTGCCCATCAGGCAGAGTAGAATGATTTTGGCATCCTCATATATTAAAAACTACCTCTTTGGTCTAGCGGTTAACGCATGTAACTGCCGATCAAGAAGTCACGGGTTCCAATCCCGGGTCAGGCCAAAAAGTGTAATTGAGTTTTTCTGATTCTAGAAATATTATAACAGGTCGGAGTTTGGAAATTGGGGTCTGAACCCCCGTGCCCCGGAGAGCACATAAAGCTGTCGGTCCGGCGCTTGATCTCTCCTCGATCGTGTCGGTTAATCGTTCTATCGGATTATGAGACAGGGCAGAGAGCGCATCTGTGTTTGGGCACACATTGGTGCACTATAATATCTCCTGCGTAGTTGGCTGGTCTCCATTGATACTGGCCGCCGTGGCCGTAATCGGCTAAGATAATATTATTATTATATTAAAAAATCAGTGAAATCTTTGCTTACAGAATGTATTCAATTCAATCAATCATCAGCTGTTATATTGAATCCCAGTCTATTTGAGTTTGTGTAAATGATTAATCAATGCATTTGTATTGGCAGAATCGGAGCATTTGGCAAGTGCTATTCAATGGGTGTATCAAAATCAAATCCCAATTTATATTAATTAAAGAGCATACAGCGCACACCATCCGTTTAATAGCCAGTGTTGCATCGGTATTTCAAGGTCTTATCCTCCATTTTTATACTTTATTTTTATGGAATAGGGGGCAAACGAGCAGACGTATCGCCTGATGGTAAGCGATTACCGCCGCCCATGGACACCCGCAACACCGGAGGCGTCACAAGTGCATTGTTGACCTTTAGGGGGTGGAAAGGGGGAAAGGAGAGAGGGGTGGGGAGGGTTGGCCTATGAGCCTCCGATATCCTCACTTACTCGGTGAAACACAGCGCAAGCGTTGTTACACACCGGTTTTCAGTGCCATGGTTTCACTCCGGTCGAGCCGTCCCATTCGTGCCGAAACGTGGCTCTCCCACGGGTAATTTGCAAAAATTATATAATTATTTATATTTGGAGAGTAATAAAGTTTTAATGTGTCAATAAATTAACGTAACATAATTAACGATTCCTTTAAAAACGTTACACATCTCAAAACCGGCTGCTCCCAAACTAAGCCGAACCTGTGCTGTAACCAGCTTGCTCATCAGAACATTTGTATATTACTAAATACATACATATTGTAGACGAGCTGACCCGCACAATCTTTGCAAGGTATTTGTTCTAGGAGGGAATAGAACTCACAACAAAAAGGTCAGCGGTCAAGGCTGTACGACTGCGTGTTTGTCCTAGTATTTTAAGCGGTCGCCACGCCGCTTGCTTCTGCGCCAAGTGTTGTGGGTTCATATCCTACACGGGACAACACTTTGTATATTCCACAAATTGTTGTTCTGAGCCTGGAAGTTTTTCGTGTCCGTTTCATGTATCATGTTTATAATGCGGGAAATGTATTTTTGTTTAAAGTAGTACACTCCTGAGACTTAAGACTCACAACTGCGTTGACTGCCTTCCTCTTTGGGAATAAATGTATTAATTTTGTAGAAAATCTTAATCAAATTCGCACACGACAGGTATTCAAAGTAGACATTGCTTTACACATGTTGATTGTACCAGATTAGTAACAAGGTTAACTTAAACTAAGGAAGTACAATTAGCGGCCTTAGCGCCCGGAGGCAATCCTTACAGGCAACTGTGACGTAACTACAGGGTCTTACAGGCAACTAAATGTCGTAACATTCGTTGAGGAGTGTTGAGTGAAATTAATATATAACAATCAATTCAACTGTTGAAGTACACAGACGAAGATGTATTGCATTATCCTAATCGCAATAAGTCCTTCGACACGGATGGACGGCTCAACCGTAATAACAAAACATCAATAATGTTATTTTTTTAAAATTTTGATGTACCCAGTGTCACTCTCGCGACTTAAACGAATCTATTGACACCACTCACATAAAATACGACAAGCCGTTTAGGCTCTAGGGCGTGCCAAAGAAATATACACACTCGAAAAACATAACCCTCCTTCTTTTGCGGTCAGGTAAAAAGCAACACAGATCATATAAAAACCACAGATTTAAGTCAAGCGACTGTAGCAACCCTGTAAGGTATATGGTGACATATAAATATGAGTAGAATTTGTGGTCACCGGCGATCGTCGCATGCGCAGATGTATTGCTTATTTATAACATGTAATTTTTAGTACTTCATTCAATATGATGGCGATTTTACTGCAGTTCCACTCACTGCCTCATGTCAATGGACCATTTGAAAGAAACTAAGCTATCTTTTTATTTAAGATCTAATCTATACTAATATATAAAGCTGAAAAGTTTGTTTGCTTAAACGCGCTGACTCACGCAAACGGGGTTGCGTGAGTCAGCTAGACTGCTTAGCTTATAAAAACATAAATTACATTTATACAATCTGTGATATTTTTGCATTAAATGGTTTGCTTAGTAGATATTTGGAACCTAACACAATTATTTTTATAATTTTTGTCTGTATGTCAGTTTGTCTCTACCTATTTTTGTGAACGATAATCTCAGAAAAGGCTTAACCCATTTGAATGTAGTTTCGACTAATGCGTTAGAGTTTGCTCCACTTAACATTTAGTGTTTGTATCATTTCTATCGGTTGTGCCAATTTAAAGAATTACCGCGAAAACAGACAAATATGTATGCGAGCGGAGCCGCAGGTAATAACATAAGCTAGTCTAACATAAAATATATATATATTCATATGATACTACTTTTCCATTGTAGTTTCCTGGGAGACCCAAGCTTACATACATGAATACATTCCATACATAAAACGGATACAAATTAGGCTTAAACCCGAAGATCACCCAAAATGTCCAATGCAACTGCTAATCCTCCACGCTATCAGCACATACGAATTGTGTTTCTGGATTTGCAGATGTCCATTTGCACCAACTTTCCGTCATAAAACTCTATCAACCTGAAAAAAAAGTGGTTCAGTTTTTGACTGCCGATAGAAGTGACAACTAAGCAACTTGTGAATAGCCATGATGACAGTAACCAAGAAACAATAAAATTATGTATTTATTAAATGAAATGGAGTTCATAGAGTATAAAGATAGTATTTATTTTCATATTTAAAGCGAGATTAATAGTTAATTAACTAAAATAAAACTAGAAAATACAGCAATCCGCCATGTTAAGTTGAACACCAATCGGAGCGAGTTTTGTCACTTATGCATAAAGGTTACTTTGTTCGGATATAACGACGATCACTGTACTGTTTTTAAGAGCTATAATTGATAATTAGTTGACAAATAGTGACGTCGCTTCTTACACAAACAGACGCCATGACACCACCGAGCGTTTTCTCGTGAATTTGAAACTTAAAATTGAAATCACATTTTTTTATTACTAAACCCTTATTTTTTTTTCTAGAAATACAACTGTTTTTGACTATAGGAGATACTCCCAAACACACAACAAATTTAGTCATCATGTCTATTGTATCATAGAGCTATTAGCTTATTAACGCACGGAGGTATATCTATGAACATATATATATATATATATATATATATATATATATATATATATATATACAGTATAGCTATAGCTCATGGTAGGCTCTCACGTTTTTGTTCACCCAAAAAGTGCTCAACGCGCCCAAAGAAGTTTTCACTTCAAAATTATTGTCTACAACTACAATAGAACTATAAAACCTCCAGTTTGAACAGGTTTTAAGCATCTCTGCTAAGAATCTCGACATCGATAAGTAGGCGTCGTCTGGAGTCCGGAGGCTGTAGTCTGTATTGATGCTAGACGTGAGAGGGCCATTGTTCTCTCCACTCCCGATAAGTGCCGCTCTAAGAAAGGCCGACATCAATCCCCTGTTAGGACGCTGATGAAAGAACTAGGCGTACTACATGCGGTTGTTTTGTTTAGAAGTTACTTTTTAGATACAAACATGTTTTTTTAGTTCTACTTGTATCTCTTCTACTTCCGAGCTTTTGTGATTCGCAGGATTATTTGGGTTGGCTACTAGTTCAAGTGGTTTTACCTAAATATCAGTTTTTACATGTAGCGACTGGTATTGGACTTCCACATTATTGAGAAAAAACTGAATTCGAAGATTTAATAAGTTCTACTTGTAACTATGTATAAAGTGTTTTTTCTAAGGTTTCGTACCTAAAAGATAGAAACGGGACCCTATCATTAAAATTCCGTTGCCTGTCTCTATCTCATGAACCGTGATAATTAAGATAATTTTCGCTGTAACACAAATGCTAAAAACATAAGAAAATAGATATTTAAGGAGGGCTCCCACATTAGAAACTTGATGTTTTCAGCTCGACGATAATAACAGAGATGGAGGTTTAAAATGTATTACATAGATAATGGCACGGAACCTTTCGTGTGCGATTCCGTCACGCACTTGGGGGATTTTTTAGTTCTAATTATGAAAATAAAATGATTGGCTCGTTATTCTTAGAAAATAATTGTTGATGCCCATAATTGTTTGTTATTTGTCTAGGTATTATTAATGAGAGATAGATAATATTTAAGCTAATAACACATAGGCTACAATTTGCCGCGATAACCGACATATACGCGGGCGGAGCCGCGGGCAGCAGCTAGTAATTGAATAATACCACTAGTATTGGCAAATTCAATAATCAAGAAAGACACATCACTATTAGATATAGAAAATATTTCCTAAAAACGGAGTATATATATTCACTTTGGACGACGCAGACGAAATTGGAAAAGTTAGGTAGGATATAATACAAAACATAACGCCACGACTTTAAAAGGCAAAGCAGTGACCATTTAACGAATTAAGATAGACCTTCAACCTATTGACAACAACCAGAACGATTCAGAAATCATTTTTTCAAACCATACCATTACTGATTTAGTTTTTTAATTACTGTGTGTATTATATGTAAGTGTGTTTGCGAGCTAGACTCGAAGCCGCACTTTATTTCCGTCGCTACATCCGTCTAGCGGCGCTTGCTGGAACGCTAGGGATGGGACGCGCGCGGATAATTAAGGATATGTTAGGCTAAAAGAGTTTTAGGGTCTGGATGTCGTAATAAAGCGGTTCCCGAATCCCTCCCGTCTCAGGCGCAGAGTTGCACACCGTTCGTGGTTTTAGTCGGTTCGATTCTGACACACCGCCCCGCCGCAAACCCCGGTGGATTGAAGGCCCGAGGGGGTTTTCACACGTAAAAAAGGCTGAAAGTGTTTGGTGATGTTGTCGTGACACTCTGTACCACTTATTTTTTTTATATGAAGTCTGAGTCAAATGAAAATTGTGCAAAAACAGAGATCTGCTCACCCCAACTGCAATAGAATTGAGTGTATTTATATGAATCTAAGTATATACTTTTCGGACATCTAAAAAAACGCCACCTGCATGCTGCAAGCATTTATTAGGGGTTTTTAACTGCTGATATAAATACATATATTTGACTGCACGGTTGGTCTAATGGCTTAAGTAGTCACCAAGTCGCTTTCTATTGCACCAAGTGTTGTGGGTTTAAATCCCACATAGAACAACACGTTGTGTAATCGGCAAATTGTTGCTCTGAGTCTCGGTGTTGTATTTTTTTTAATATATACTTTTTTCCATATGTACCTATTATATATAGAAAACATTCAAACTTTGAAATAAATATTAGCAGATCATACAAACATTAGGTTTGACCCGGGAATCGAACCTAAGACCTCAACCAGGGCAGTCGCATGCACTGCCATTACGGCAACTAGGCTTTTGTCTGATGTAATGCTGAACGGGGTCCATCTTTGATGCTGTACAACTGTTGTATGTTACTTTCTTATGATGTCTGGCTGACTTAAGAATAACTAATGAAGTTTCGGTCTTGAGTGCAAGCATCTCGAAATTCGAAAAATAAGGCTTATATTTCTTCCAGAATCTAGTCCATATTCTGAAGGTTAACTGAATATTAACTAAATCTATATTTCAAGTAAAGCTTGTACGTATATAAACTTTCTAGGTAAATGTGTTAAAAAACTTTAAAATAATGCAATCGGGTTATTTATAACTTTAAGGTACTAAAAAATTTTAAAGTTAAATACAAAAAATGCAAAATATTCGAAAATTGCACAAAACCCACACGATATCCACAACCAACATCACATTACTAGCATAAAACTACATCAATTTTATAGATCATTGATCTTTGTGATCTATTATTAAACTCTAGCGCACGTGTCTTCCATCTCACTCACACGCCGTATATACGAGACAGAGACAGCTATACCGTCGCGAATGTATATCGAAACACAATCCTTCTTTGTCACACTTACGTATATTGCGTAAGTTAAAAGAGGATAGCTATGTTATAATTTTTTGATAAACCACAGAGTATAATATTTTATGGTTATGACGAATGAAAGTGCTTGAGAACACGATGACTGATATTTTAATGAAAAATTGGGCTTAATCTGCGCGACCTTGACGCGTTATATATAGATTATGGAAACATTTGCCTCTATTTTTTTAGATTTATAAAGAAATATACATCGTGCCTATATGTTCACGACTTTATTTACGAAAGGGTAGACAACAGTGTCATTCACAAGCTTATTGTTGGCAGCCGGGCAGGTATGCATAAATTGCGTATTTACTTTTTATGGAATACTGGGCAAAGGAGCAGACGTATCGCCTGATGGTAAGCGATTACCGCCCCCCTTGGACACCTGTAACATCAGAGGCGTTACAAGTGCGTTGCCAGCCTTGGAGGATGGGGAGGGGGATGAGGGGAAGGGTTGGATTCTTCGGTATCTTCACTCACTCGGTGAAACACAGCGCAGGCGCTGTTACACTGTTGAGGCCGTGGTATCACTACGGTCGAGCCGGCCCAAGCATGCCGAAGCGTGTCTCTCCCACCACCACCACGCTGCCCTGACTTCCTACACGTGTATTGAAGCATCCCCCGCCCTACCCGTTTATTTAACAGACTCTGACGGGCAATCAGATATTTTTCGATAATACTAAAATATATTTCTGACAAACTGGAGGCCCAATGATGCAGTAGCATCTCGGACGCTATAGAGTGGGTCACTGCTGCATTGTTTCTGTTCACAATGAGTATGGTGACCACTAGATACTCCTTAATTGAAAATAAATAAATATATATTTCAGACATCTTTTACAGAACGCTATCTAGTCCCAAATAAGCAGAGCTTGTGTTATGGGGACTAGACTACTGATATTAATACATATTTATATTTTTTTTTTGTAAATACATACATATTATACATAGAAAACACGCAAACTTTGAAACAAACATTTACATATCATATAAACATTCGGTCCGACCCGGGAATCGAACACGAGACTTCTATCTCTCACACTCTATCTCACACAAGTCACATTCTATCTCTCAGGCAGAGTAGAGTTACTTTTGCAGTCTCATATTTAAAAATACATACATATATGTATATTAAGGAAGAACATCGGACAGTAACAAACTTCGTTTATATACTAACTAACGCGAGACGAGACGGCTTGAAATAAGTCCGTCCTACTTATTTTCAACTGTTGAAAATGTTTATTTTTGAGCGGTCTGTTCTACCAAGATTGGGGAAGGAAGTTTTAATTGTTTTCCCTCATATCTATTGCTCCAATCACACTCTCTACGAGGCTACACGAGGCAATGCGAGAGTGAGGACTCGTGACGAGGCGCGAGGAGCGGAACGAGCACATATCTTCGCGGTGGTTGCAAAGCTCACTTTGCACGTGTTAATTCAACGACACAAATGTTAGGTATTCAGTTTCTTTATATGGAATAGCATGTTGTGATATGCTTGTTTGCAACTATGTACCTATTCATGTGAAGGTACTTTTATGGTAACTAACAGAACGTAAGATTTATGTTCATAGTTTATTTTTACGAGCACATATTTAAGGGTTATCTTAATCACACTTAATAGTAAAAAACTGATACGCTGAAATTACATACAAAATGTGAAGTTTAAATGTTTGTATATAGTCAATTAAAATTATTATTCACCCATAAGCTGCCTTGCCGAACTTCGTACCGCCATATTTATATTCGTGAAAATTTTCTAAATTACAGAAAATGTTATTTTAGTAAGCCCGTGTTAAATTCCCGCAGGACACAATTTTCTTTTATTTTTATTCTAAACGAACCTGACTATAACTAAGACATAAAAAAATAATCATCCAATTTGGTGCAGTCGATCGAAAGTTATCGCGAACATATATTTTTGTGATTATTCTTTATTTATATAAATTACGTTTTTTAATAAATGCAAATTCTGCAGTTAATACTTAGTGTGCAATAAACTCCTTGGGGATAACTGCGAAGAGGGCTGAAGGAACATAGATGCATGGCTTTGGATTAATCAGTCTCCTAATAATAAGTGAGTAGCGCGGTCCATGGTCTGTATCTCAAGAATCGCTATTGAATTATTATATCGTTGAACCTCGCGGTGTTACCCGCGGTTTCTATCGTACCGCCGGCAAAGCAACGGGGAGAAGCTATTCTAAAAAAAGTGCCAGTGTAAGTCACGTCAAAATCGGTCCAGCCGTACCAGAGATTTTCCAAAAAAATGCAACAAAATGTTATTAAATGTTGGTAAAAAGCGGATGTTTTAAAATTACAAGCAGGCACACCAATTTTGTTTATTTATAAAGAGTATAGGGGATGGAAGAAAAGGAAGTGAGTCACCGGATGTAAAGTGACTATCGCCACTTATAGATGAAAGCAACTCAACTGCGTTGTCAATTATAATTATTAGATCGATGCCTTTTTTTAAAGTTTGAAGGTTGTACCTGTCCAGCAAAGTAAGACATCAATATACATCCTAGGTCGTGAGGGTTTTAACCTACAACAGTCAGCGCAGCTTTCAACCACTAAGCCAAACGTGCCGTCGTATTTGAATGGTGCTGAACAGTTTTGCAGATTTGTATTAAAGTTTTAGACAGCTAGTTGTTGGGAACATTGTGAACAAACAAGTCCTTGACACAGACACACTACTACACACGGCACTGACACATTTCTGACACATACACGATCGCAAACATTAACATACGTACGTACGTTGTGATAAATGTTTCTTGGATTGAACAAGATTTTTTTTCTCTAAGTCTACGTGATTTATGGCGTAGATCATTTAATTTGGCGCTGGTTTTATCTGGAGCGCATTTTTTATTATTTATAAAGCTAACAAAGGCTCACGGTGTAACTCGTGTTAGTTTTATATCTTTACAACCGCGGTTAACAGGGCAAAAAGAGTTATCTGCCAGTGAAAGTACAGTAAAAATTGGTACAGTCATTCCAGAGATTAGTCAAACAGGTTTTTTTTTCATGAAGGTATCATATTTAGTTTCATATGCATTTAGTGAATTGCTGTTAATTTTAAATTACAATCAGACACTTTAACTTTTACCTTGTCAATATACGCTGTAGTACATTGTGGCTGCATTAATGAGAAATGAGGAATAAAACAGATAAAAAAAAACTTGATGCAAACAATCTTGACGAGTCGCTCAACGTGCAATGCTTGGAGTCCCTCTGAAGGACAAAATTCGCAACGAAGAAATTTGTCAGAGAACCAAGGTGACCGACATGGCTCTGAAAGTTAGTAGGTTGAAATGAAAAAAAAAAAAAATGCTAGTCATATATGTCGCAGAACTGCCAACCGCTGGAGAGGAGATCACGTCTTGGCAAACGTAGTTGTGGGACGCCCTCTGGCTAGAAAGTCGGACGTCTTGCATAGAAGGACTGGCAGCGAAGGGATGCAGCAACAGACCGAACTCTGTGGTGTTAATTGGGCGAGGCCTATGTCCAGCAGTGGACAAAGGACTGTTTATGATGAATCTTTGAAACGATTCATATATCGTGTGATTTGAGCGATAGATGTGGATAATTTAGAGTGTAGATACAGAAACGAACCAAATTAACATAGTTATATATTTAAATTGCTATATGAATGAGTTTCGCCAGTATTCACATTAATATACAACAACCCTTACTTAATATTGACTGAGAAGACTGAGAAGAGATTCTTAACTAATTTCCTCTCTGCATGCGTCAACGAAAAGGTTCTTAGTTAAAATCTAAACATGTATTGATACGTTAAGCCAGAACTTTACACCCCTTTTTACGAATATTATGAGAACCGAGTAGCATAAACTTTAGCATAGTTAAAGTCTATACAGAGGAGGAGAGCAGACGGGTGGAGGCGCGGACGCTGCGGAGCGTGCGCGCCAAGGGAAATAGTATCGGGAACATCGAGGTTCCCACACAGGAGGGGCCATCTACGAACAGTAGCCCGAGGTACGTCGGGATTCCAGGGTTTTCCTTTCTATGGTGAACTTGGTTCTCCGGCTAATAGTACCCCTGACGGCGTGTGGTTTTAGTCGGTTCGAGTCCGATATGCCACGGGAGGTGGTATCCAAGGGGATTTCCACAAGACAAAAAAAAAGAAGGCGGAGAGCAGAAAGATAAAAAGAACATCATTTTCTTAGCCCAAGATGAATCGGGATCGGCTGCTAATTCAACCGGTTTTACCTGAATATCAGTTTATCCGCGAAGCGACTAACATCGGACCTCCGCAACTCTGAGGGTGAACTAAATCCGAAAATTGAACTAATTTTCAGAATTTTTGTGGGCCCTGTACCCCTTTTTTTCTAATAACAATTGCTACAAGTGTTCATGACAACCGGGACTGACAACTTAACGTGTTGTAAAACGTTAAAATAAAACTAAAAGTAAAAAAAATACAGTTGAATTTCGCCCGCGGGGCGCCCACTAGGTACAAATTAATAGTTTTTAACGATATGACAGTTTACATTGCTTTTCTAGAAATATTTTGTATTCAAAAGTCAGTTTTCATTTATCAGTCCGACATGATATTGATCGTCTAAACAAAACATGCATGGTTAATTTATTTGTCACTAAACATCTCCTGTCATTGCGCTTGCGGATTAGTAAATGGATGAGAAATCATTTTATGTTTTTGCGGAAGACGGTCCTCATTTCATGTCATATTTTTTATATTTTCTATCATTAATTCCATCACGACGAAGACTTAGAATTGAAGACTTCAAATACTTGACATTGGCAGAAAATAGCTGATCCGGCTGGTTGCCATCTCATCAAAAGAAGAAAAAGAAATAGTATGGATGAATCGATTAACATGTTTTCTTTTAATTTAGTGTTTTCTTCTAAATATACGTCTGAATCCAAGTTCTTAAACGTCTATAGCGATTGTATATTAAATTATTGAAAGCGTAATCAATATCATAATTTCTATTCTAATATTTGTTTAGTTTAATGCGCTAATCTCAGAAAGTACTTGTAGGATTTCAAAAATTCTTCACTATTAGATAGTACAGTTACCGAGGAAGGCTATAAGCTATATATCATTACGCTACAATCAATAGGAGCTGAATGTCAATAAAAAATGTTGCAAACAAGGAGGGAAAATATACCTTTTCAGAGCTTTTGTTAAAAATTTACAAAAACAATTTATGAAAAATCTTTAAAAAAATACCACTAATATTAGAACAAACAGACAGTTTTATATCGACTGCATTTTATAACACTAAGCCCGTTATATTAAGTGCTTTACTAGAGCTTTCATTACGATTTATATACTTCGTTGTTGGCGGATAATTCCGTGTGGGCATTTCAGTGGCGTATGAGTATTAAACAGACATATATGTCTTAGGTAATATATTGGTTTTAATGTAGCTTCACAACTGCTGTATATATGATGAAAACTGTTTGAATACTGTCTCAGTATCTGATTGTATATTAGTAATAATTTGTCCAATTACACACAAGGCCTAATCTTACATTTGTCAGAGCGAAGATAGTACTATTTTCTTCGGACTGCTGATGAGCATACTTTTATACGAGCTGACCCACGTAATTTCATTCGTATTTCTTTAAAATCCTATCTGTCTAAGCGTGATGTTAACTTCCCTGTTTTAAGTACACCAGCAAACAACAGGTTTGAAAAACGTGAATATCGGTTAGATGGTTTCTGAGTTGATCTTTACACGAGAATTACACATAATAGATTAATGTATTGAAATAAAATGGAATCAATTAGGTCAAGTGAACACTTTTGCAAATTATACAGTTTTCTTTGAGCAGATGTGTACAGTCTTTCCTAATTGGATTAGCCCTGAGAAGGAAGGACGAATCAAACTCAGGGCAAAATTCTTCTCTCAGTGAGCGTGTTCATATGTTTTTTTATAAAATATGGCGCAAACGAGCACACGTATCGCCTGATGGTAAGCAATTACCGCCGCCTATGGGCTCCTGTAACATCAGAGGCGTCACATGTGCCGGCCTTCGAGGGACGGGGGGAGGAGTTGGAGGTATGGGCCTCCGGTATTCTCACTCACTCGGTGAAAAAAGCGCAGGTGCTATTTTACTTAATCGTGTCCTCGTGTGATAGTTACAGTTCTTTGAGTTATTTCTTGTTGGAATTAAGCGATAATTTTTCTTAACTAAACTCACAAGATATGGTCTTGTCACGTTGTATGTTGCTGGGCATCTTTCAGTTTTCTACTATATATATTAGTTGTAATACCTGAAACAAAAAAAGAACTCATTATTATTTTATATACACAACAGAACTAACAGACACAGTGTATGGTACTGATCATTCACTTATAAGGCAGTATTTATACTATTTCAAACAACTTACATACATAACATTAGACACACCCCAACTCCATTTACAAAAACAAAACAAAACCCATAAAACGGCGGATATCATCCGCGCAAAATATCCGACTTCGCAAACTTTTCCCATCACTACCTCCTATTTGAATGCTAAAGTATTGCAATTTATTCGCGAACCAACCGCGGGCTCGTTCCCATTCGTAGTGGCTCACAGTTGACCTGTATATTTGTTACACAAAAGCTGGGTCCCTGTTGTATTAATCAGCTGCATTTTTATTTTATGTCACCAGCGGTTACCTGCAGGAGTACCGCACTCGGTGCATCGATACAAAAAAAAGAAATTGAAGTGTCTGTTTGTAATTTCAAATTAACAGTTTTTCACTAAATACATATGAAAATATACTTATACGGTACTTGAATCAATAAAATCAAGTTTTAACTAGTTTTTTATCTCTGTGTGTGTCTGTCTGTTTGTTCCTGATAATATCTAGAATGGGTGGACTGATTTTGATTGGACTTTCGCTAGCGTGACTTTCAGCTAGTTTACAGTATTTTTAAATCTTTAGAGTAATGAATACTTTCTATTACGTTTGTGTGCCAGCCAGAGTGGTGGTTACCATACTCACTACGAATGCAGACAATGCTACTATGCAGCATGGTGACCCACATCAAAGCGGCCTGGTGATGCTTCTGCATCTTTGGGCCGCCGGTCTCGCACTCACCAACGAAAAACGACAGCACAAACGCTGTCATTTCATGATGACCTACTTACTGTGCGAGGGTAGTACCGGCCCGGTCGAGCCGGCCCAACCGTGATGAAATCAGCGTGGCTCTACTCCCTAATGGATAATTACGAGGATATGGTGAAAGTACGAATATCACAGCTGTTTACCTATGTCGGTAATGACGGATGCTTTTTAGAAGAGTAAGTACCGAAGTTATGGAGTTACTTGCCGATTTTTTTTTATAGCAATGACATTTTGTGATCAATCAACTAGAGTCCTGAAAAGGCTCACTTGTATTGAAGCTGATTGATTTTGTTCAGAGGTTATTTTTGTGTCAGTCTCAGTTGTTTTTGTGTCCGTCGCATAAATGTTTGCGCGATTCCCTGTGACACATGATATGTTAGTAGCTTGGGAGTTATAAAAATGCATGTATATTTTAAGTGCCTGACGATTCGACCGGATTTTTTGTTTTTCACAGAGTTACATTATTTTCTGGTATAGGCTGGACCCCTTCTTAATAACTAAAAGATACAGATTAGTGTGTAGCCGTCTTCCCTCACCTTTGAATATAGTTTTAAGGTTATAGACGTTATTCCTTTGCTCTTCAAGTAAATGGAACGACTGAATTGCTTAGCAATGATATTCTGTAAGACTATTATTCAAGAAGACCAACAAAGTAACAGTCAAATTAAATAACAACGTCCGTGCTGTTGTGTGTCGTTGGCGAGTGTAAGACCAGAATTCCAATGATGCAGAAGTAACTCAATGTACCGCCATAGTGTAGGTCACCTTGCTGCATTGTTACACTGTATACGTTCGAATGAATATGGTGACCACTACTCTTGGATTATGTTCATGCTTTCCATCAGACAGAGTAGTCACTTTACCAGGCTCATATATATGTATATATGTCTAGCCATGACTGTGATAATCATATTCGAGGCCTCTTAGCAACCGGACCAGACTTTCATCTCAAAAGTTAATTCTTTTTCTTTGTTAAACGACAACAATCACTGTTATTGCGTTTTCTCAAACCAATATAATTATTGGACGGTTTTTTGTACAGCCGCAAAACTTTCTCTTGAATCAGTTTCTAACGCGAGGAGTGTTTGCGGCCAGCCTCTCGCTGGACCACTGGAGCGGAGCAAATCATTGAAAATGAAATAAGTTACATCAACCATTTAGTGTGTTAAGTAAGATGTGAATTTCAAACTTGAATTTTATTTATTTTTAATAATGAACGTCTATTGCGTGATTCAGGATTAGTACTGTTGTGTAGTACGTTACTCCATAGTTCAGTGTTTCTTCGGTAGATAGAGCTGTACTATGTTATGTTGTGGTTGCGCTGGATGTGGAGGTCGCCACACGGGTTCTTCTCGACTCGTTTAAGTACGAATCACTCGAAAGTAAACCAGAGAATGCTTGTGACATTAAACTAAACAACTCCCCGTAAATCGGATTTAGTAAAATCTATAATTAGTTACGCAATCTCATTCTACTATTCACTTCATTCAAAATCTCCAATGTGTTTTTTTTGTTTGTCTCTCCGATTTTAGCCATGTCTTGTATTGAAAAATACCTCTGCCAACTTTCAAAGCCCGTAATACTAATATCATATGTAATTTATACCCTCGATAATATCATATCATCAGATTAGTTTCAAACACTTTAAAATATAAAATATGTCCAACAGAATCATGACGCAATTTTTAAAGAACTTCTGAAATGCTTACACCAATAAATAAATGATATAAACGAATATTTAAGTGTCATACAGTTTACTGAAAGTCATAAATACTCGTAAATACAACCCAGTTCTCATATTTTACAACAAATATTTTCATATTATGTAGATATCTGTCCCAAGAGGCGATTCTGAGGCCAACCCCTGGTGAAAACTCGGGCAGTTTCGTGTACTTAAATCATGCTGGTTATATTTTTTGTGCAAAACATATTTTCTTCAAGTAAAACATGTTTCCTTTGGGTATATAATGAAATGAAAAAAGTGTGGGACCAGTTGATATGGGTACTTGGACTTAAGATTTAATTTTAATTAATCTTATTGCATCAGTTACGTCAAACGTGTTCTCAAAACGGTTCAATTATGTTTTGTAATCAATATGGAGCAAACTAGCAGATGTGATGGTAAGCGATTACCGCCGCCCATGGACATCCGCAACACCAGAGGTGTCACAAGTGCATTACCCGACTTTGAGTGGAATGGGGGAGGGATTGCGGTATGGGATTCCGGTATCCTTACTCACTCGATAAAACACAGCACAGACGCTATTTCCGGTTTTCTGTGAATGTTAGTAAATTTACTGACTATGTTAATAAATTTTTATTTCCAGAGCAATAAACATATAAAAAATACTATCAATTCGAGGACCATCTTTTTTTTAATACTTGTACTTGGTTGTAACCGACTTTTGTAAACATGTTTTTCAGTTTTTGTTTATACTTATTTATACTTGTTTCTCGTAAATACAGCAGAATTC
Organism: Hyphantria cunea; assembly: GCA_003709505.1. NCBI lineage: Eukaryota > Metazoa > Arthropoda > Insecta > Lepidoptera > Erebidae > Hyphantria > Hyphantria cunea. The sequence continues at coordinate 189,524 of PKRV01000646.1, forward strand.
TTCGGGTCAGATAAAGCATTCAACATTACTATTGGTCTCTTGGTGTAGTAACTAGTGGCCTTATTGGTAAGCCAGAAGCCCATAGGCCTATGTACACAAATTCAACGAGTCCTTGTAACATCTGATGGCAGTCGCTATACGCAAACTATGACAGTTCAACCGTGTATTAGTTGACTTCAGTCCCCTAGCCTAGTTCGAAGAAGCTCTGAAGATGTTGATCTATACATTCAATAATATATGTGAGTATGTATACCAGCAGTTTTATTACCATGGTACAAGCTCTGAATATTACCTAAGATATAAGTTTTAGAAGATTAGGGGCCTAATGATCCATATATTCATACATTAAATAGATGCTCCAAATACATTAAGACCAGTCAACCGAAACTGAAAGAGGCCTTGATTTCGTTTTGCTAATATTAACTGTAATTTAATGTTTATACAGTATGGGCTACAAGTTGATGTCTTCCTGTCCACGGTCTGTATTGAAGCATGAGACATGGAATGACTCACATCTGCATAGATGGGTTCATAGAAAACAATCTTTCGTTGTTTTGACGAGTGAGTACGAGAGGTACGTTCGGTTTTTCGATTGATGGCAGTCACCTCAGAACCTTTTGAACTCATCTAGCATTAAGTCTGTGTAAGTTTTATATACTAGCTAAGCCCCGCGGAGTTCTCCCCGTGGCCACGTGGAGATGCTGGTCTAATAAAGGTAGCCTTAGTTACTTCTTACATCATCAGCTATCTGATAGTGAAGATCCTATCAAAATTAGCCGAAACAGACAGCTAGAAATGTTAAAATTACTTTTTTATGTAAGCCCTTTATGTTGGCCTAGTGGTTTCAGTGGTCGCCACACCGCTTCCTATTACGCCAAGTGTTGTGGGTTCAAATCCTACATGGGACAATACTTTGTGTGATCCATAAATTATTATTCTAAGTCTGGGTGTACTTTGTGTCCGTTTCATGTATGTTTGTAAAGAACCCCGTGACACAGGAATGTATATTCCTAATTCGGGAGTTGTAAAAAAATAAGAAAAAGAAAATTTAATCAAAAGTTGCTAATTTCAAACTATAAACCGATACTTTAATTTTATTTGATAATATTAACTGTTTTCATTCTATATAAAACTGTTTGTTACTTAAACTAGACAGTGCTTGTAATACATCTAATATGTAAAATTTCCTTTCGCGCTGTTTGTTAATAATGCGGTAAAAAAGTCCATCAATATCTCTCATCACTAAAGCGGCCCGGACGACGGTGGGACGTTCGTGGCTTAAAAAGATTTGTATTTACGTGGGGAACTGTACCTATTACTTAGACAGAGAGATATCTTTCTGCAGCATCCTTCTGCTCTAAGATCTAAATCTTATAGAAATTATTTTTAGTTTTCCATACATCTATACAAATAAATAGTGTCAGTATGTAATATTATAATAACCGCTTTATACTTACTGCTTGGTACGTATACCAAAATAACATTTCTTACGAAAATGTTGTGTCTATGTTATAATCCCAAACATAGCGACTACCATTTTCTCCCCACAGATGACAGTCAACTATTTTTTTTAAAAACAAAAACGAATTTTATACGCATATAAATATAATAATTCTGAGTAAATGTAGCGAGATTTTTTATCTGTTAGGAACCGTCTCTCGCGTAATGAGTTGTCGACGTGGTAGGGTCGTCTATGACAGGGATACACTCCGGGATTACACAACAAGCGCTCGTAGCTTAATACTGCTATTGCGGGATCTCGAAATAGATGAAAAAATGAGGATAGGTTTGAATTTTTGTACCAGATTGTTTAGAACAGGTTATGGCTTGCTTATTTATTTATTACAAAGTAAATCATATCAATTAATTTTGATATTTCGGACATCTGACGCGCAATGCCTTCTAGTATAGTCCCAAACTAAGCAGAACTTGTACAATGGATACAAGTTCTGCTTAAGTTCTGCAACTAATATAAATACATACATAGAATATACACAAACTTCGAAACAAATGTTTGCAGAACTCGAGAACGCGCTGTGTTCACTTGCGCTACCTCTGCGCCTCCTATTAGGCAGTCAAATTTAAAAATCATATATGTACTTTTATTAATTACAGATACATGGAGGATCGTTATTTCTTTACATACAGAAAAGGGTTTGCTACCCATGACCTCTAACTTAGCAGCCAGATTTAGTTACCTAGGTTAGGGTAGAGATAGTCATCTTTTCATCACGTACTGTAGACATATAGACGGAGTTTTTTAGTTTGGGCCTGCCAAAAATACTATACTCTGCCTGATAGAAAGCATAAGCAGAATCCAAGAGTGGTGGTCACCATACTCATTGTGAAAGCAGATAACGTAACAATGCAGCATGGTGGTTCACACTACGGCGGCCTAGTGATGCTTTTTCATCATTGGGCCTCCGTTCTCGCACTCACCAACGAAACACGACAGCACGAACGCTGTCATTTCACGTGGATCTTCAATGGGAGGGTAGTACCGGCCAGGTGGAGCCGGCTCAACCGTGATGAAATCAGCGTGGCTCTACTACTTTGATAATTTTATTTCTCTGATTTGTGTTGACTGAAATAAAATATATTTTATGTCAAATATATTACACAGCAGACTTCTGATTGAATTTGAGTTTCCTATGCTTTTGTGTTCATTATTTTTATAGAATTATATATTTCCTATTTATGATGTGCAAGTAATAAGTATTTGTCTACATGCTTCTTATTTTTCAACAGTTTTTTAAAATACAAAAGAGACAAAAATGTAGTAACTATAGATGTACAAATACTGAACACAATACATAATTTACAATACTACTTAAGGCTTGGTCAGTGAAATCGTTAAAATACCTAACACATCTGTCAACTGACACTATTAATTAATGTTCTGACATACCCTTAGTAGACAAAGCGGAGTGTTTTGTATAAGGAAGGACCTATTGTAAATGTAAATTGTATTATTTTGACGTAAACAGGTTACGTACGACTTGAGAGAATAATATTTCAACCTGCTTTATATAATATAATTCTACTTTGTCCTCTTCGTAACGATAAATAGATGATTTTTTGTGACAATATATGTTAGCTACAAGCTAACTCAAGTAATTTCGTTTGAGTCTCTCAAAAGGATCTTTACCCGATTTCATTACATTTTTCGATGTTAACTTTTAGATTCTGTTTAAAACAAACATAATTCTGTGTATATAAAAAGTAGGTGCATAAATATCTTTTGACGAATATTTTTCCACTTAAACTAGGTAACTTGTAAGTTATAAAATTGACTCGTGGTTGGAGAAAACTAAAATATAAATTTTTAAAAAACAAAACCGATTCCAAGAACTATACCAAATTGAAATGGGACCACACGGGAACACCAGCTTTCAAATACAAAAAAAAACATCTAAATCGTTTCACCTATTCAAATGTAGTTCTCAGATCTGAGGTAATAAACATAAAAAATACAGTCGAATTGATAACCTCCTCCTTTTCTTCAAGTCGATTAAAAATTGGGAATAATGCTTACGATATACTTTAGTGGTTTCTAGAAAAGTTTTGCAACCATTTAGCATTACAGCAGTCCCACAGCCCTACCATATCAAACTTATACCAATACATACATTAATAATCCATGTGCAAATAACATCAATTATATTATAATAATCCTATTCTATAAAATCTAAAATAAATAAAATTCAAAATAGCATCGTTCAACAACAGCAGTAAATAAATAATACACTATAAGTTACTTAAATACCTGAAATGCATGCGACCCTATCTTCAATTTAAAAATATCACGCAAAATTGTATCGTGAACGCCATCCATTTCGGTGCATAGATAAAATAAAGTGCACCAATTTCCCGCGGTCCCGGGACGACAAGCAGTGTCGCAACACTATCGGACGTAGCGGCGGTGGAAGCCTCTTCCGCTCCACTATCGCGTGTCAAATTGTGGCGCTATTTCTCATATCTATCGGTGCCCAGATGTTTTTGAAAGTTTCATTAATGTACACGTATTTTTTTAGGTAAATTTAGATGAGACTAGTTGTTGACCGGTGGGAGACATTGGACCACCATTCGCATCATGATTGATAAATTGACTACCTATGTGGCGCAGTGGTAGCGCAGGCGACTGCTGTGCGTGCTGCGCTACCACTGCGCGCGTGCGTGCTAGGTTAGGTTAGGTCAGACCAAATGTTTCCCCCNGTCAAAAAAAAAAAAAAAAAGGTCAGACCAAATGTTTGTATGATCTGCAAATATTTGTTTTGGAGTATTGATTTTTTCTATGTATTTACAAAAGAAATATATATAAAAATTTATATCAGGTGTCTAGTACCAATAATGCAAGCATAAGGTTCACAGCAAAAAGCATCAATTAATAATTTCTTTTTTAAAAAGAAAACGTGAAGGAAAGTTCGCTAAATACTGTTATTTAAAGACAGATTGAATGCCACATAATTCTTAAAACTCATTAGTAGAAACATGACAGTTGACTGTGAACTCGAAAAAAATTGTTTTCATTTAACGTCAAAACTGTCTGTTTGTACAGCCGTGTGTGTAATACCAACCTGTGACGTCAAAATTGCTATAGGTACACAATTTCATTTAAAGTTTTCATTTGCATTTAATATAAAATAACAAACTAGCTAGTTGCGTGGCTCAACTTCGTGTGTGTGTATATCTCATCGTGGAAGAGCCGTGCTTCGGCACGAATGGGCCGGCTCTACTGGAGTGCTACCACGGTCTCACAGGCAACCGTTGTGAAACAGCGCCTGCACTATATTTCACTGAGTGAGCGAGGATACCAGAAACCCACACCCCTCACCCCATCCTCTTCCTCATTTCCCAAAAACCGGCAATACATTTGTGACGATTCTGGTGTACATTGGAGGCGGTAATCGCTTATCATCAGGCAGACGTATCGTCTGCTCGTTTGCCCCTTATTACATAAAATAAGGAATATACATCCCGTGCCGCGGAGGACTTTACAAACATGCAAGAAACGGACACAAAGGACACCAGACTCAGAACAACAATTTTTGGATCACACAAAGTTTTGTTCAGTGTGTGATTTGAACCCATAAAACTTGGGGCAATAGACAACGACGTGTCAAGCGCTTAAACTGCTAAGCCAACCGTTCAGTAAAATTGCAAGTACCAAGCTGTTTGGTCAGTGTGGTGTGTACCAAAACCTCTATAAGGAAAGGCTCATGTCCTATGGGCTACTGATGAAAGTAAAGAAGCTTTTATTTGAAGGGATGAATTCGTAGGACGCCTGACTAGAAACCTGTTCGTAAGAGCTGACGGATCGCAAGCCCGCCATCTTCGGGAGCTCGCGCCTTGCCATCGGCGACCGCCGCACAGGTATGGCCTGCCACGAGATCTCATCTCTGTAGCCACCCCTCCCAGACAATCTTCGATACTCACTGGACCATCCCAAACATCCGACCTTGTGCTAGCTGACGGGCGCTCCTCAGGGTCTATACCCCCAGGAGCTCGACTTCGCTAAGCACAGATCACAACACTGGATAAGTCCCGGGCGTCACTGGCAGGTCAGTTACCTTGTGGGGCCTACCCACAAAGACACGACCCAGTTACGTCCCCCCACTGAACCAAATTTTCAATGGGCTCATCTGCACCCAACCCAGTGACCCGTCTGTAGTTGCAGGCGGCGCGGATCACTACTTGAACAGGCATTAGAACTGGTAAAATTACCCCGAGACCCTAGCTGGTGTCTACGAGAAAAACCTTAAGGAAAGTAAACTCTTTGGAAAGGTAACATTGGTGAATCTAGTTGCTCGGTTGCAGATTGTCATTCCTACGGAAAAGAAAGCTTTTTGAAAGTATATATGGTTGTATTTACTTCAAAAATGTGTTTTTTTCTGATTGTTTTTTTCCGGGTTATCTTTGAAATTGCTAGACGAATTTTCACGGAAATTCACTGGCAGATAGCTAATGGCCTAAAGAATAACTTAAGCTACTTTTTTCGACTAACTTCGCTTTGCGGCATTACCCATGCGTAACACTGCAAAGTGAAGCTAGTGTAATTATACAACATGCGTTACCGAAGTGTTGGATGGAAGCCAAGTGTCCCCTGTGGACCACTGATGAGCATATTTTATCGTAGACATCATTTTGATGCGCGAGTAATGACAACCTTGATCCGCATTTAAAACACGACAGCGCTGTGACAGTATTTAAAACATTAGCCATTCATTTATACCTAGTTCAAAATTGAAAAAAAATTTTATTACAAAAAAATTGTTAGATATTCAAATTGCACTTCTCAAAGCGAACGAACGAATATTCTCAGTTTTCCTAACATTTTCCTGCGATGCTTCGTTTCTTTTGATGTACAGCATTATAATATTGTTTTAAACTCCGCCATTTAGTTCATATAGGCCCTGGTAGGTACCCCATTTTTTTCTGTGCCCTACAATCATGTGTGTGACGTCGGTGCATTTTTGTGTGGATCATTTTAGTAGACAATATAAATATAATCAATAAATAAATATAAATATTCCGGACATCTAACACACAACGCCATATAGTCCCAAGCTAAGCAGAGCTTGTATAAGGATATTAGACAACAGATTTAAATACTTAAACACTTTTTTTGTAAATACATACATATTAAACATAGAAAACACCCAAACTCCGAAACAAATTTTTGCAGATCATGCAAACATTTGGTCCTGGTGAGACCTCCAGCGCAGCCGCATACGCTACCAATACGCCACCGAGGCAGTTAAATATACAGATAACTAGTATTACCTTTCAACGTGGCAAAGTTGCCAGCTTTTTGGCCAATTTTTGACGCTTTTGTAATATCTTCATAGCTTTTAATTCCTACTACATGTACATACAGGTTGTCTAGTTGGCCTAGCGGTTGACGAATGTGTAATGACCGATCAAGAGGTCTCGGGTTCGAATCCCCGGTCGGGCCAAAAGTGTTACTAAATTTTTATGATTATATCAATACTTAATATTAGCTCGGAGTTTGGAAATTGGGGTCTGAACCGGCGTGTCTCGGAGGGCACGTATAGCTGTCGGTCCTGAGCCTAACCTCTCCCCAACTGTGTCGGTTAACCGTTCCATCGGGTCATGAGAGGGAGGGAACAGAGAGTGCATCTGTGTTTACGGACACACTTGTGCACTATAATATTTTCTGTGTAGTTGGCTGGTCTCCGTTAATACTTGCCGCCGCGACTATAATCGGCTAGGAGAAAATCACATATACATAAAAACATATTTACCAATAAATTTCTAAACAATTTTAAATCTCAGCATTTATCTCCTAGAGAAGTTACTCGCTTTCGCTTCTTCAGTAACAATCCTCGAACAAATTAATTGACCCCGACACTGGGGGTTGTAAATAACAAGGTCGCTCTGACCTCGGGGGTCCTCCAATCAGCCACCCTCCGAGTGAGGGAGACTAGTTTTAATTAGTGGTGCGATCATTCTGTAAATTGTATCAACTTATTTCTAAGGAACTCAGTTTGAAGCGAGAAAAGCAATTTCATAAGATTTCATTGAATGGGAATTGTTTCTTATATACTACTTACGTCCCGCGGTTTTGTTGATTTTGAATCGTATACTGTTTACTGTTTCGTTGTATTTAATAAAAATATCTATCAAATAAAAGTAAAAAAAGTAAGTTAAAGTTTCTCCTAATAGTATTAGCTATCTGCTAGTGCAAGTCTCATCAAAATTGGTTAATTATTGCAAATTAGCAGAAACCAAATTTTTAAAAAGGATTTGTGCGTGTATGTACCGTATATACTTTCATATGTATTTAGTGAACGTTGTTAATTTAAAATCACAAATAAACTCTTGAATTCTATTCAATTGATTGATTGATTACAAATAATAGATGCAAGGAAATTTGTTTTTAAAATCGTCACCACGTTACATGTACGCCATGGTGACGCGTTGTCACGCCTACAGCTGTTACCATACGATGTTTCATATAATAATAATAATACACAATATCAATGAGTCTTATTTACTTAGACTTATTGATATGAAACATGTAGAAACATAGGCGTTCTAGCTTTCACCCAGTGACACAACTTCAACTGGGTCAGTGGTTCTGGCGAGTAGTCTCTACGTACCGGACGCACCGCTGCAGTGGAACTTCACCATATAACTAGTTCACCGGTCTAGTGGGAGACGGCTTTTAGATAAAACAGCACTACTACTATGAAATAGATAAAAAATAACACAGAATTAGAAGTAACTAATTATTTTTTTAAGAAATTAGCAATGTACATCCTGTGGCGTGGGACTTTTACAAACGTACATGAAACGGACACAAAGAACAACCAGACTCAGAACAATAATTTGTGGGTCACAAAAAGTGTTGTCCTGAGTGGGATTTGAAACCACAACACTTGCCGCAGTAGAAAGTTTAAACCACTAAGCCAATCGTGCAGTCAAAAAAACAATTGCACAAATATTTATCTAAAAATACGTGTTACAAAAAGGCGTGTTAATGTTACCAGTGTTCACACTTTTACGAGAATGGTAGCTTTCAATAAGATGACGTGGCAGCTCTAGACGCTATTGCCTGACACAGCTCAATGTGTATTAAATCTTGATTAAAAGATGTAGCATCTTCAGAAGTGCTGTGTTCGCAGAGGAACGGAAACAAGATTATTGATTACCTAATTACTGGGGTACCCAGTATCTAATCTACGTAAGGCGAGTGGGTTGTACTATGTCTGTGATTTGTCAAAAGAATTTATTTTTGTAATATTTTAATTTATGGTCGGTTCCTATTAGTGGCAGCGTAATATTATTTAGCTTTTAGAATTCCTCGATAAACAGTAAATTAATTTAATAATTCGTATCAGTGGGTATTGAGTTAAGCGCATTCATGCCAACAAACTTTCAGTTTTATAATTTCAAGATTTAAAATGTAGCCATATTTTAAAATAGCTTAACAGATAAAGTATACGATTTCTGCCTCTGTGGCGCAGTGGTAGCGTATGCAACTGTCGTGTTTTAGGACTCGGGTTCTATTCTCGGGTCGGACCAAATGTTTGTATGATCTGCAAATATTTGTTTCGGAGTTTGGGTGTTTTCTATATATATATGTATGTATTCACAAAAAAGGATATACCTTTTTTATGTATTTATGTCAGTTGTCTAGTACCCATAACACAAGCTCTGCTTAGCTCGGGACTAGACGTGTATGATGCCCGAAATATTTATTTATTTGAAATTTTCTAGTTTTGGACCGACTTAAAAAAAGATGAGGTTCTCGAATGAGGTATGTTTCTCTTTTGTTAATTCAGTTATAATTTCTCTTTACTCTCTAATTTACAGAAAGGTTTTACTGAACCTGGTTAGGGAGTTCACTCTTATTAAAAAAGACCCTTATGGGTAGAAATTAACACTAAAGTTCATAATCACCATCAAGACCAATCTATGTGTATATCAATGTATCAAAAACGACTTCACATTAGTTTATTAGGTACGAAAGTACAAACATACATACAGATCAAACAAGCATCCCTCCTGAAATTTTAATTGCTTTAAAACAATGTCAGTCACAGACAAAGAGCGAAGTGTGGCGCACGATGACATCACGAGGGGTGCGCCTGCGCAGCGAGGCGAGACACCCCGCTCCATTGCATGTTGCGTTACCATTTCATGTTCTGTTTTGCACAAAACACTTATATACATACTTACTATGTAGTTTTTTTTCAATGTTGGAGCCTACCAAAGTGATGCTACTTCTGTCTGATGGAAAGCATGAGCTAAATCCAAGATTGGTGGCCACCAAAATGATTGCGAATACAGACGATGCAGCAATGCAGCATGGTGACTAACTATGGCGGCCTATTGAGACTTTTTGGTATCATTGGGACCCCGGTTAAACCCCCCGCGCTCGCCAACGAAGCACGTCAGCACGAAAGCTGTCATTTTAGGTTGGTGGTCTGTAAGAGGGTGGTACCGCCCCGTACCGACCCCGACCGTACTGAAATCATGAGAAAGCTATTCTAAGAACTATGAACGTATGTTTGTTTTAATACCTTTTATTGAGAGCATTCTATATATATATATATATATATATATATATATATAGCATATACATCAGGGTTGTATATTCCGAAGGGTAGAAAACAAACACGTTTTGCTTAAGATATCATCTTTCTAGCCTTTACTATACCCAAGTTTATTTGCAGTGGGCTACTAGTTCCTCCGATTTTACCTGAATATCAATTTTTGGTCTGAACGACTTTCATTGGACCTTCGCAACCCTGAGGGCAAATTGAATTCGAAGGTTAAACTGGTTGTCAGTATATTTGAGGGTACTGAATTTCTAATAATAATTTAAGTAATAATATAAGTTCATGACAACCGACAGCTTAACGTGCTATCCGAGGAATGGGCGTGAAGCATCGCCAACTTTCATACTGAGAATTTCTTGTGAGAAAAACTTAATGACACTGTTTGGACTTAGGTATCGAACACGAGACTTCTTAACCGTCATCCTTATTCGCAAACCGCTGAACTAACGAGGTGGCTTTATTTTGCCCATGGTGACTCATGTTTCTTAATTCCCAATACCCAAGTTTAATCATAACACCTTTATATGGAGACAGGAAACGCACCCGTGTGCGAGAGAAAGCGGTTCCCAGCGGTTTCTAGCCATTGAGCCGGACAATTTCCCCTTCCTGTATTAAATAACATCGATTGTTTTAAATTTCGTTTTGCTCTATTTTCATTATGTCCGCTCAATACAATCGCTTTTAACCTACTTACAAGTCTTATAACAAGTAATGAATTACTTAAAATAGAAACCCGACTACGTGAATAACTGCTATCTTTATTTAATTGTTTGAAGAACTGAAAAAACAGAAAGAACTGAAATGAAAAGTGTTTAATCATTGTTTTATTTAATAGGCGAATCTATTGACGCCACTCTCATAAAAATACAACAAACCGTTTAGGCTCTAGGGCGTGCCAAATAAATATACATACATACGTACCCTTGAAAAACATATATACATATTTATTTAATGCGGACATCTAACACACGACGGCATCTAGCCCCGAGCTAAGTATAGCTTGTGTTATGAGTTCTACTAGACAACTGATTTAAATACACGTTATATACTTATTTTGGGAATACATATATTTTGCATATTATACAAATATTTGGTCCGATCCGGGTATTGATTCCGAAACCTTAATAGCACAGCAGTCGGATATAATAGTACGCCACCACCGAGGCAGTTAAATTACACAGTGTTACATGAAGGCGCTTCCGTTATCAGCTCGCTTAAATCTTTTTAAATACTCAACGGATTTCAATGCGGTATTTACTAATAGATAGTTCAATTCAAGAGGAAGGTTTATTTTAGGCGCTCATAGCCCAGTTGCACTCGGTGATTAGAAACAATCATCGAGGGTAAGCAACGATGGCGCGGTCAGTATCTGGATGGGTCACCGCTGGTGGCATGTTACCATGAGCGTCTCCGTGATTCGGAGGTCACGTTAAGCAGTCGGTCCCGGTTGTTATCATACGATAACAGTCGTGAAGCTTAGTTGGAGGTCTTCGGGCGGCTTAAAAACATCCAACGGCAAGATTTACGTAGCCACAACGTATTCTTGCCAGTCCCCAACCCGCACTTGGCCAGCGTGGGGACGTATGGCCTTAACCCTCTCCTGAGAGGAGACCCGAGCCCAGCAGTGGGACGTTATGGGTTGTTGTGTTTATTTGACTATTTTGTACCTTTATAACACCAACTGCAGGTAACACCGAGGGCGTCAGCTAGAAAGGATTAAACTTTAAGTGTTCATTTTTAGGGTTTAGTACCCAAAGGGTAAAACAGGACCCTATTGCTAATACTCCGCTGTCTGTCAGTCCGTCTCTCATCAGGCTGTATTTTTTAAAGATGATGTACTACAGCTGCCGCTATAAAAAACAAAATTAAATAAATATTTAAGGGGAGTCGCTTCCATACAAGAAACGTATTTTTGTAGCTTGTTTTTGCTCGATATTGATAACGGCAACAGGTAGACGCTGCAAATGTGTAGATAATGGTACCGAACCCTTCGGAGTCTGACTCACACTTGGCCGATTGTAAGAACTACTTCACTGTCAAAAGCATAGACATTCCCCCAAGGTTTCCACGATTAAGATAACAGATGGCGCTGTATTCAGATTGTCGTTGTCTACGTTACCAATTATTATTACAGCTCATATATCATGCTCTTGTTGCACGACAAGGCATAGCGGCCGATCACTCTCGAGATAAATCGTTTTAATATTATCTTTTGTGAACTCGGAGGCTGTACGCATCTGCGATCAGTGCGCCGCTGTCCGTGAAAAATGTCATTGTCACAGCGGCGGTCGTTCACCCAACAGCTATTGTTTGATTCGAGTGCTATACATAATGGTCCAGCTCTGTCTTCCTGTTACAAGATTGGTGGAGGAGTGCTTCCTAGTTCCCATGATGTTTTAAATAACTAATGTTTTAAATAATAAATGCCTGATAGTAAGCGAGTACCGCCGCCCGCTGACACCCACAGCGCTGTTTCACACCGGTATTCTGTGAGGCCATAGTATCACTCCCGTAGAGCCGGCCTATTCATGCCGAAACGTAGCTCTCCCATAGTTCTGTCAAATATAGATATGGGCCTATTGCAGATCAACAGAATAAATGAGTATACTCATACTAATATCATGAATTCGAAAGCATTCTGACTGTCAAGGTCAAGCGTAACTAACACATGTTTGTTACGCTTTCACGTCTAACCCGCTGTACCAATTTCAATGCAATTTAACTTGGAGATACTTTGATTCTTGAGGAATTACATAGCTACTCTTTACTGCGATAACCAATGAACTTGAACGCATACAAAGATAAGGAGTTTTGTTTTTTATTGACGTTAAATATTTGACAGCCCTTTAGCCACGATGCAAGTGTTCTCTTTCTACTATCATTACGCCTCTATGCTCTTGTATTATCTATATACATATATAAAAGAGGAAGGAGAATGACCGACTAAGATGCCCAGTGATCAACGCACAGCTCAAACCGCTGAACCTAGAATCCTGAAATGTTGCATGTAGGTTCTTTATATAACATAAGTGAGCACAAAGGTATTTTGGAAATGCCACCCCTGCGCGAACGAAGCCGCGGCATAAACCAGTTTTCAAATATTTTGTTTTGAGCACATGACTTAAATTGTTTTAATTCACAATTCACACGTTGTAATCACAATTGACAATTGTAAAGCAGTGCTATATCAGAAGGCAATAATTTGACTCGTTTTGAATGTATGTTCAATAATTGCACAGGATATACACACATCTATAGTTTGTTTGGTTGAACGCGCTAATCTCTGGAAGAACTGGTCTAATTCTCATGGCGAAACCATCGAAGCATGCCTTTATCAATCCACAACACAAATTATTCTTGTTAGCTTAGGGTTCGGCGGTATGATTTCCACCTAATGTTAAATGTTTATATGATGAGCACAGTCGTTAATTCATTATCTGAATGTAATTTATCTATGTCATGTACAGGTATATTTATCAGCGGTCTGGTTCCCATCATACTTGTCCTGCGTAGAATGGGACTAGTCGCCAGTGTGTGAAAAAAACATTAAAACAGACTGAAATCATCATCTTCCCAGCCTTCATTATTCCCAAGATTTGTGGTCGGCTACTAGTTCAACCGGTTTTACCTGAATGTCAGTTCTTACACAGAGTGAACTGAATACGAAGGTTGAAATAGTTGTCAGAATGTTTACAGACGACGGAGCCCGCTTCAGTGGGGGCTGGCGCTGGGAGGGGTCCGGATGGCGTAAGAAAGCGGTTCCCGGATCCCTCCCGTCTCAGGCGCAGAGAGGCACACCGTGTGGTTTTAGTCGGTTCGATTCCGACACACCGTCCCGCCGCAAACCCCGTGGGGTGAAGGCCCGAGGTTTTCAACACGTAAAAAAAAAAAAAGTTGTCAGAATGTTTGAGGGCACCGACTTCTCAATAACAATTGCCAACGATGTTCATAACAACTGGGACCGACGGCTTAACGTGCTCTCCGAGGCACGGGCGGGAAACAACAAAATCTCTATTGGTAATAAACGTGTATTTATTGCACTGTTTAATGGCCCACCATTTTATATAATTAAGAAATTGTTTGGTGTAGATACTTAGAACTTATGAGTGTTTTCAAACAATTTACAGTACTTATAAAAATTATTGTTAATTGAGACCTGATGGTATTCTATGAAGAATATCCATTAAAAATCCACTCAAAAAAAGAAAAGTCACTGATAACAATACTTCAACAAAACGCATCACCACCAGTCTTGAATATTCCACAGTTTTAAGATGTTTTGGGTCTTTTAAGAAAGGAGGTTTTGCCTTTTCAATCACACTGGTTTTTCTTCTCTTTGCGATGCTATTGTCCTCTCTAAGTCGGTGCCAGAGATACCCGCGGAATGAATAGGTGTGGTAATACTTCTAATAATTAAACCCTCAGCACACGGTCAAATTCGTGGACTCTTTTGAACTCTCTCAAATGAAAGCTAGCTAACATTCCCAATTCAGACTTAATTTTATAATAAAGCAACTCTGTCTGTCTTTCACTTCTAAACTTTGATTCTTGAGATAAGACATAGTCTACTGGGAAACCCACGGGAGAGCCACACTTCGGCATCGGCAATGGGCCGGCTCGGCCAGAGTGATACCACGGCTTCATAGAAAATCGGTGTGAAACAGAGCTTGCGCTGTGTTTCACTGAGTGAGTGAGGATAACGGAGGCCCTTACACCAACCCCTCCCCCCCATTTCTCTCCCCATTCCACAAAGGCCGGCAACGCACTTGTGACGCCTTTGATGTTGCGGGTGTCTATGTACGGCGGAGATTGCTTATCTTCAGCTTAAAATCAGGCGACACGTCTGCTCGTTTGCTATCTATTCCACAAAAATGAAACGCGGGCGGAGCTATGAGCCAAGCTAGAAGATAATATATCGACTACTAATGACCTTAGATGGACCAAGTAAAACTGCCCTGTGGTCTGTATCCACTTACCTTGTTACCTTAGTGGTCCCAGCAAGATGTTAATTATGGAGGCAAATACGCTAACCAACTCAATTAGTCCTAAGATCTAATTATTGACTGGCTTTCTGTCTCTAGAACATTTACAAAGCTTTACTGTTTCTTATGTAATGAGCCTGCCAAAGTGACCCTGGAAGATGGTGGCCTAGTGATGCCTGATGGTCAGTATTCTTTGAGAGAGTAGTATCGCCCTTGTTGAGTCGGTCAGTTGGTGCTCAAATCAGAGTGGATCTACTACATTTCAAACGTTGCAATATAGAAATTATTGGGTGTTAAAATATTAGTATGTTGCCGCTACTGTTTAGTCTTTGCGTTAATTAGTCAGTCAGTTAGAGCAAGTAATGTAATATTGTGTTTTTGATTAGATAAAATCTTAATTACAGCAGAATGAAAGTGAATGGAATTTGGAGCAAAATTGCAAATAAATTAATATATAATAATATTAATGTTTTCCTTTATAGAAACTGTGCAAAAATGAATGTGTAGTATAAAAAAATTACTTCTAAATATCTAAATATTAATTTACTAAAACATTATTTCCGGCGTTTTGCACGACAAAGGAGGTTGACAAAAAGAGTGTTCAGGTAAAAAATGTACGTGCTGTTTGGTGTGCAATGCCCTGCAGTACCAGGGGCGCAGAGAGCGCGGGAGTTGTACCGGGCGGCCGTGAGCGAGGCCGTTGACCGCGAGTTCATTGCCGACGAGGTCGCACGCAGATTGCAATGATACGTCGCACAGCCTGCTCTAACCTCCGTAAGTATTATAATCCCCTAGTTGTTTCTATCTACAACTGGTCAAGCTTTCGGATATTTCATAAACCTTATCGTTAAAGCTGAATGAAGAAACAGTGTTCGTTAACCATCATCACCAAAAAGCTTTGAACAGTCCACAGCTGGATTTCAAAATTTCCCACTATACCACCCTGATATATCCATCTCTTTGTTGTCTTGCGCAGTTCCCTTCGCCGGCTGTTACACTCTGTATGCACATGCTTCAAGTGACTGTTTTATTTAATATACCTGCAATTCCGCAACACAGGTTTTTTGTGTCTTTCCTCGAATACAAAAAGTGTCGTACATTACTCATTTCGCGGTATTTCGACGTTAAGTTGTGAATGTATAATAAATATTTTACCTCAGAAGGCAAGTATTTCATTGACGCTGGGTTCAAAGTCAATGTTAAAGTCATCTTTATTCCGTACTAGGTAGGACATCGGTCATGGACATATTTCAATAATATTCAAATATATGTTCACGGGATAAGAATACAATTCAAAACTGGTTCATTTCTTGCGATCTATCACTTATTCCGGCTCATCTCCGAAACGAATGCACCGATTCGTGGAAATTCAAGAGACAGAAGTACGCGACTTATCGCTGTTTTGGTTAAAAAGCTATTGGTCTTTTATTAAACCTGACTTCCTTGCTGAAAAATATCAAAATAGTTGCTTGACAGTGGTGTCTTGTGGTCTGTATTCCACCCGGTGTAGACGGCATATTTGGGTCGAAATATGTCTATCCCTGGGAGAGATATGTCTTTATACTTTAAATGACCTTGATTTTCTTTGTCTGACTACATGGATGGTGTCAGTAGTTAAAACGGTCGCCACGCCGTTTTCGACTGCTTTCAAATCCCACATGGAAAGCACTTGATCATCAAATTATTGTTCTGAGGCGGAGGGTTTTTTTGTCCGTCTCATGTTCCATTCCACGTAAGAGAGAGCCACGCTTCGACATGAATGGGCCGGCTCGACCGGAGTGATACCACGGCTTCACAGAAAACCAGTGTGAAGCAGCGCTTAAGTTGTGTGTGTTTCACCGAGTGAGTGAGGATACCCCATCCACATCCTCCTCCCCATACCCCATAAGGCAACGCACTTGTGACGCCTCTGGTGTTGCAGATGTCCATTAGCGGCGGTAATCGCTTGCCATCGGGCGATACGTATGCTCGTATGCCAGCGATTCCAAAAAAAAAATTAAGAAGTCTTTAAAAAAAAAAAGAAGTTCACTGCGATACAGGCCTCAAAACTACTCGACTTGTGCAATGGTGCCAAATGATAAAGTGAAATAAATGTTTGTTACAGACTTAGAAAGGAAATGACTAATTAAAAGCAGTATTTAGTAGTATTAGCGAATGATAAGAGAGTTTATTGACGCTGTTTAGCCGTGTTTTGCGCAAACTAGAATAATTAATACCGTTCTTAGATGTTACTGGTTTCCTATAGCACAAAATGGCATTCATTGTTTTGATCTGACAATCTCGAAATTACAGAACCCAAGAGTGGTGGTCACAATATTCAATGCGAATGCAGACAGTGAACTAATGCAGCAAAGGCCAGTGTTATTCCATGTGGGATTTAAACACACAACACTTAAACCACACAAACAAAAAATCAATCGTGTATTCGGTCTCGCATTCACCATCGAAACACGACAGCTCAAATACTGTCACCTTAGGTTGGTCTTCTATGCGAGGGTAGTACAGTTCCAGCCTTGTGCGACCTATCTTTACATAAGTTGACCATGTTTGGTTTCTAATAACAAAAAATATTCTAAACAAAATCATTATGACCATTTAATAAGCATCCCTTTAGAAAGGAGGAGTTACCCCTGCTACCAGGGTATCAGTACCACGCTTGGTTGGTAGATGGGTTGGTATAGTTTATGTCAAGTATCTCGAGTGCGCAGGGCGGCAGCACGGGACGCTTTCCTTCCGACTGACGCAGGTGCTTTCCGGGCACGGTTGCTTCGGGAAGTACCTGCACTCGGTCGCGGGGAGGGAATTGAGTCCCGCCTGGCACCACTGCGACTGCAGTGAGCACTCGGCCCAGCACACGCTGGCGGTGTGCCCCGCTTGGGCGCCGCAGCGCCGGGCCCTCACTGCAGTCATCGGAGAAGATCTCTCGCTGCCGGCCGTCGTACGTTCCATGGCCGGCGGTGAGAGCAGTTTTACCGCGGTCGCGACCTTCTGCGAGGTGTCTTCCTCGCAGAAGGAGGCAGCGGAGAAGGCCCGGAAGGACGACCTCCACTCGGACCCGATCCGCCGCCGGCGAACCGGGCGGCGCGCCTACCAGCGCCTCATGCCGCCCTGAGTGTGGCCGCAGTTGGGCGGGACGGGTTTTCCCCTCCATCCGCTTCACAGGCCAGCCGCGAGGGGGCGACGTTACGTGTGTGCCGTACGTCGCCCAAATTGAGAGGGTTTGACATCTAGAGACGGTGCCCGCTTCGNGCGGCGCGCCTACCAGCGCCTCATGCCGCCCTGAGTGTGGCCGCAGTTGGGCGGGACGGGTTTTCCCCTCCATCCGCTTCACAGGCCAGCCGCGAGGGGGCGACGTTACGTGTGTGCCGTACGTCGCCCAAATTGAGAGGGTTTGACATCTAGAGACGGTGCCCGCTTCGGTGCGGGCAGGCGCTGGGAGGGGTCCGGATGGCGTAAGAAAGCGGTTCCTGGATTCCTCTCGTCACAGGCGCGCAGAGTGGCAAACCGTGTGGTTTTAGTCGGTTCGATTCCGACACACCGCCTCGCCGCAAACCCCGGTGAGGTGAAGGCCCGAGGGGGTTTCCACAAGTAAAAAAAAAAAAAATCTACCACCACACGTATTTCTGAGCAAAAATGAATAGTTATTATTTAATACATTTTAATAGTTTTTGCTAAATTATTTCATGATTGGCTCCTATTGGTCATATCGTGATGTTATTAAGCCTGTATAACCAATACTAAAGGAGTAATATATTTCCATCTCCTATTTTACCCACTTAGGGGTGGCATTTCCAAAATTCCTTTAACGCTCACCTGCGTTATATAAAGAACCTACATGTTAAATTTCAGGATTCTAGGTTTCGCGGTTTGGGCTGTGCGTTGATCTCTGGGCATCTTAATCGGTCACTCACCTTCCTCTTTAACATAATAATATATGAAAAATGTATTATGAAATACTTCGATACAGAGTATATAATGAAGTCTCTTTCGCAGGCTGTTCGCTTAGGACATTTAAACCACTCAACAGACTTCGATGCAATTTTACAGCAATAGATAGAGTGCTTCATGAGAAAGGTTTACATGTATTGTGTAAAACTCGCATATTATTGTAATGGAAATACGAAAATTTCAAAAACTTCTGTGTGAAGGCGGGCCGGGTCGCTAGTCAAAAAATATCATATTAAAACTTTTGTTATTTAAGTCTGTCAACACTGGGCTGAATAAACAAATGACAGACATTTCAACTGAAAATAAAATATAATTACCCCATTACACAGTCGACAGGGGTAATTAAAGATTGTTATGTTTATTGTAAAGGCCACGTTGAAACATGCAACCTAATGGCCATAGATAAACAAGTTTTTTTAAATATATTATCTGTGCCATTGATGTGGGAAAAACACAAAGTACTAGAGGCTCAACGACTTGTCGTATTTTTAAATGAGTATTGTCAACAGATTCGTCTTAGTCGTGAGAGAAACACTGGGTACATCAAAATTAAAAAAAATAAACAAAAAATATATTATACGCAGGCGGGTCTTTTTTATAACAATTTATTACTTGTTGGCCGGCTCGGCCGGGGCAGTACTACCCTCGCACAGAAGGTCAATGTAAAATAACAGCAATCGTGCTGTCGTGTTTCGTTGGAGAGTGCGAGACCGGAGGCACAATGATACAGAAGCATCACGAGTGTGGGTCACCACGGTGCATTGTCCGCATTCGCAATGAGTATGGTGACCACTTGGATTCAATCAGGAAGGCAGGTAGAGTCACTTCGGCAGGCAAATAAATTGGAAAAATGTGTTTAGAGAACACAACCGTATCTTTTCTTTCGCTTTTCTCTTTCTAGAAAAATTTGCTATTCTTAATAGTCACTTCGGCAGGCAAATAAATTGGAAAAATGTGTTTAGAGAACACAACCGTATCTTTTCTTTCGCTTTTCTCTTTCTAGAAAAATTTGCTATTCTTAATAGTCGAACTTAAATATCGTTTAAAATTACAACTTCACCACGTAAATAATTGTATCAGTACAATACTGCGCCGATTAGCTACATTAACAACAGTTAGTCGAAAGGCACTAATGATGCAAATAAATCATTTGATTTGATGTTCTTCTAGCCGATTTCGGCCACGGCGGCCAGTCTCAACGGAGTCCAGCCAACTGCGCAGGAGATATTAAAGTGCACTAGTGTGTACGTAAACACAGGTGCACTCTCTGATCCCGCTCTTTCATAATCCCATGGGATGGTTAACCGACACGACCTGGAAGAGATCAGGACCAACAGCTTTACGTGTTTACCGAGGCACGCGGGTTCAGACCCCAAGTTCTAAACTCCGAGCTGTTATTAACTATGGATACAATCAGAAAAACTCAATAACATTCATTACGAACTGATTTTGAACCCGAGACCCCTTGATTGGTAGTCGCATACTTCAACCGCTAGACCGACCCGGCACGAGGCAGTGCGTTACCAGGCAGAACTGTCAGTGTATTGTTTGACCAAAATATCGTGTTGTTTTTTCTTACTTTTTCAAATAATACAACTCCAGCATTAGAGGTCTTCCCGTGTAACATTATACTTTACAAACATATGGGAAACGGACACAAAGAACACCCCTACTCAGAACCACAATTTGTGAATCACACAAAGTGTTGTCCCACTTGAGGTTTGAACCCACAACACAACCCACAACATTAGAAAACGAAGAGATGACCGTTTGAACCACTGTGCTTGCTCATGCTAAACGAAAGATTAATCAAACAACAATGTTTCATTAACATTTCTATAGGGAAATGATTTGGATCTTACTTTCTGTCCCTTCAGACAGACAGAGTCAGTAACGTGGTCAGTAGTTGGTTTTTACATACGCAACTGTTGTTTCGTTCGATTCCCGAGTTGGACCAAATGTTTGTATGATCTGCTAATATTTGTTTCGGAATTTGGGTGCTTTCTATGTATAATATGTATGTATTGACCAATAAATAACAATATTAATACAAGTATTTATATCAGTTATCTAATACCCACAATACAAGCTCTACTTAGTTTGGGACTAGATGGGGTTGTGCGTTAGATGTCCTAAAATATGTACATGAAAATATATTTCTATTGTCATTTTGTTATCATAATTTATCATGATTTGAAACAAAACAAATTAGCAAGCGGTTCTTGTTACAACAGATTAAAAATATAATTACAATTTATGAGCCAAGACCAGTAGCGAAAGTGTAAACACATTGTCTATTCCCGCCAGTTTGTTTACGCCACGCTCAAGTTTATATTTACACTTACGCTAATAATTATCTACATATCTAAGTGTTTATTTGTAATGTCAAAACAATATCTTTTTACTAGATACATAATTAAAACCTTTCTATAACCAACTATGAAGCCAAAAGGAAGGGTTAAAGTTTTGGCAATCCTTACTAATGGATATTATAAATACTAAAGTGATCCTGTCGCGATTACACCACGAAACTACTGAACCATTTTGAATGTTTGGTACACAGATAGATAGTCTGAGAAAGGACATAGGCCACTTTTTAATGCAAACCAAGAGTAGTAAGGGGTTGAAACGGCGGATGAAAGGTTGTATAAATGCCATCCAAAATCTACGCGGACAAATTCGCCGGTACAGCTAGTGTATGTAAATATATTATCCAACTATTAACTATATAGTGCCTGAACATTTGAACCGATTTTAATGAATGAAAGGTTAAGTCTGAGAACCGGACATCTATTTTTCATATGCCTAAATCATAAGGGTGACCTACTTCAAATATTTTTTTACGGCAAAATTTCGTTTCCCGGGTCAGCTAGTAGGCTATATAAATGTCAGCAGTTTTTTAGCTGACTAAACTTAACGGAGCATTCACTCCCACGTTTAAAGTAGATTTATTTAAGTTATTAACACCGTTTTAAAAGCCAATTATGTTTTTATTATGTAGTCGTAATGTCTGTTGCGCGCTGTCCAAGTTTACACGTAGGTAGCACACCGTAGAGGTCATATACACGCTCTCATT
The DNA here is from genome assembly GCA_003709505.1 of Hyphantria cunea. Taxonomy (NCBI): domain Eukaryota; kingdom Metazoa; phylum Arthropoda; class Insecta; order Lepidoptera; family Erebidae; genus Hyphantria; species Hyphantria cunea. Next base: position 211,618 of record PKRV01000646.1, read on the forward strand.
GTCATTATTTTAAAAAGACAATTTCATTGTTTTTAAGACAACTTCTGCTTTAGGTACATACATCCTGTGCCGCGGGAGCCTTTACAAGCACATGAAACGGACACAAAGTATACCCAGACGTAGAACAACAATTTATATATCACACAAAGTGTTGGGATGGGACATGTAGGATGTGAACCCACGACACTTGGCGCAGCACAACCGGGCAGTCGAATTGCTTCTGTTATATAATACATTTGCATTTAATAAAGCCTACACACCCATTATGCAAAATATTAACGATTATGGCTTAACTTATGACTCCATGTTGAATTTGTGACTTAATTTGCGCATAAATTGTAAACTAATAAGAGTTAGGTTGATAAACATGAAGCGTCAAGAAAACTTGTGCAATACATAATATGAATTAGCTGTGCCCCGCGGGGTTACCCGAGTTTGGTGTTGTATCTACAACAAAATCGCGAGAGGGAGGAAATAATGTATCCCATGTTGCTTCTTATAAAATCAGCTATTTGCTAGTGAAAGTCTGTCAAAATCGGTCGAACCGTTCCAGAGATTACTCGGAGTAAACAGGCAGACAGACAAACATCGTAAAATCACACCCGCATTTCCGAATCACGTCAGTAGTGTACGTGAAGTCTGAACCCGCAACCTCTCGATAATTAAATCATTCTTGTTACTTTTGGAATTCATAACCCAAAGAAGATTTCTTCTACCAACCTGATACACTTACTCAAACCTGACGCCTACCGACTAGAGAGCGCCCTGAAGAACCTCGTTAGAAGAATATGCTGTTATTACCTGTAGAAGAGAAAAGAAAATCAGCATTGTAATACTTGTAAGTAATAATAACTGGACACATCTCACACACGGCGTCTGGTCACAGACTTGACACAGCCTGTACTATGATAAGTAGTCTGTTAATAAACAAACTTATATATCACTCAATACATGCATATTACAAATCAATCACACAGAGATGCAAAACAAATGACAGTGTTCTTAAAACAATTATTTGCGCTGGCAATACTGTCCCACAAAAACTCTTGTCTTTAAATAATAGCTTAATTCTGTGACCGCTGCCACTCGTGTCATTTTAAAAGTACAAGATTCCGAAAATATTAATTACTAACTGAGTGCCGCGGTGTTAGCCGCGTTCGTCGTACAACAGCAACGCCGCGGGGAGAAAATAGTCTAAAAAACGTAGCCTAAGTTACTCCTTGTATCATCAGCTATCTGCTTGTGAAAGTCCGTCGAAATCGGTCCAACCATTCGAGCGTTCCAGACATTACCCGGCATAAACAGACAGACAAAATTTTTAAAATGTTACTATTGTATACATACATATGCATTTAGTAAAAAGCGATTATTTTAAATATTACAAACAGACACTCCAATTTTATTGCTGTCCTATACATTTCTTCATAATATACGAAAACTCCAAAAAATTTTTTGCAAAACATGCGACTGTTTGTTCCGACGCGGGAAGCGAACCCGAGACCACAAGCTCAGTAGTCACACACACTATCGTTTTACTGCCGAATTAAATGATAAATGTGACAATATATTATTATTGAGGTCACCGCTGTTCTTGAGGTCTCGGGTTCGATTCCCGGGTCGGATGAAATGTTTGTATGATCTACAAATGTATGTTTCGGAGTTTGGGTGTTTTCTATGTATAATATGTATGTATTTACAAAAAAAGTATATATATATGTATTTATATCAGTTGTCTAGTACCCATAATACAAACTCTGCTTAGTTTATGACTAGATGGCGTTGTGTGTTAGATGTCTGATTTTTTTTTTTTTTTTTTTAAAGACAACTCCTGCATTAGGAATATAAATTCCCGTGTCGCGGAGATCTTTACAAACATATATGAAACGGACACAAAGTACACCCAGACTTAGAACAACAATTTATGGATCACACAAAATGTTGTTCCATGTAGGATTTGAACCCACAACACTTGGCGCAGTAGGAAGCGGTGTGGCGACCACTGAAACCACTAGGCCAAACGTGTAGTCAAATATTTATTAGAAGCTGGCGTCTACACGAGACGCCAACGGTAACTGACGTGTTAGTAGCCGTGGGAATCTAAAGTCGGATGGTAATGTATTCATCATCAGATCCTCCTTTGCGTATCATGGACTACTTATAACAACTGCTGTAAATACTAATGTTATTAATTTAAAAGTAACTTTGCCTGTCTATGACGCTTTCATATTGTGGTATTGTAGGCCAAGACCTCCCTTTTAACAAGTAAAGAATTATTTAAAAAATAAAACCCAACTTCATCAATATGATATATACACTCGAAAAACATTACCCTCGTTCTTTCGCAGTCGGGTAGAAAGCCTATCCAGCTACTATGCTACTTACCCAACTTAATCAATATGATATATACACTCGAAAAACATTACCCTCGTTCTTTCGCAGTCGGGTAGAAAGCCTATCCAGCTATTATGCTACTTCATTTAATTCGTCGGTCCAATAGGCTGCGAAAGACTGTTGACAATGTTGAAACAAGTAACAATTGAAGGAAGTACATTTTTCTAAGGGCTTTAGTGCCAAAAAGTACATATCTGTGTTGGACTTTTATTTAGCTGAAGATTAATCACATAAAATTACAAGTTTAGAATTAATTATGTCAACATAAATATACAATGTGGCAACATAAAACATTGTTAAAAATAATCGCCATTTTTATTTTACTCCTCAGCATTTTGTGAAGAGATCCTGTTGGAATAATACCAAGATGGTCCCAACATATCTTCTATTACCACACACCTATATTCAAGATATGATAGCGAAACAAATTAGTTAAGAAAATAACTAATAGGTAAGCGAAACAATCCGTGTAACGCAATAATATCGATTAGATAAATGTATTCAGGATTCACACGCTGGCAACACAATGGCCTATAAAAAATACAACAAAAAGTCTATGATTACGCGAAGGCCAAGCGCGAACTGCGCGTGCGCTGGTACATGGAACATTATATAACAATACTCCGTGGTACTTTTGAGGGCATTATCTCCAATGTATTACATTAGCTTTATGAACCTGCATGTGTCTTTATTAAAATATGTTTTATGTTCAAAAAACTTTAATAGATAAGTATAAAGAAATCAGTGTTTTGTCTTTTAAACGTACTTTGTCAATAACCATTCTTTAACCGACCCCAGATAAAAGAGGATTTTAGTTTTTACGTTACTTTTTTAATAGCTACAACTCCTTTCTTACGTAAAATCTCCCACAATGACATCTAGTCCCGAACTAAGCAGAGCTTGTATTATAGGTACTAGGCAACTGATATGAAAACATATATACTTTTGTTTTGTAAACACATACATATTATGCATAGAAAACACCCAAGCTCCGAAACAAATGTTTGCAGATCATATAAGCATTTGGTCCGAGCCGGGAATCGAACTTGAGACCTCAAACACTGCAGTCGCCTACGCTACCTCTACGCCACAGAGGCAGTCAATTTATTTACCCATTCTATTTTTCCCAACTTCAATTCCTTTCAATTCCCAATGTACCCAATTCGGCCGATAGTTGCTGGGATCCAATTTCTTATATTAAAGTTCTTCGTCTTCTTCAGCCTATTGCTGTCCACTGCCGAACGAAGGCTTCCCCCAAAGAGCGCCAACCGTCCTGGGCAGCCCGCATCCATCCACCGCCAGCCACTTTCCTCAAGTCGTCGGTCCATCGTGCCGCCGGGCGCCCTACACTACGTTTGCCAAATCGTGGTCTCCACTTTAACACTTGTCGGCTCCAGCTACCATCATATTATAGTTGCCATTATATAATACGTCACTTCTAGGAATCATATTGAGAGTGTAACCATCCTCTCCTCAGGAAAGAAGTTTTGGCTCATTATACCAGTTTGGCCAGGGGTTGGTATAATCTTCATTATTGTCCTTCTCTTCGCAGTGCCGTTGTCTTGGTAGTTTTCTCCCTTACGATACCCTCGGGATGAATAGTGGTGATGACTTCTATATTCTTGGTAAGTCAGAACATAGAATAAAGTTTTTAGATAAGTGCGTGACGTCATCTTAAGCAAGTGCGTTGTAAACAGCCAGCGCACGTGGCGCGCGCACCAACGGCCACGGGACACGGTGCACGACGCAGAAAGTAAAATTATGTATAAAACATCACTTTGTTGATATTTACTTGTTTATTTAACACGTGTCTTACGTGGATGTATTTACTTACATAATACGATAAGCTAGAAGACATGTTCTTTAAGGAGTTCGGTCTTTCTAATAAAACAAAAGAGAGATAATGCCATTCGGTTCTATTCGGTTTAGTTTTAACTTTATGACATATTTTTACCCGACTGCGTAAGAAGGAGGGTTATGTTTTTCGAGTGTATATTCCTTTGGCACGCCCTAGAGCCTAAACGGCTTGTCGTATTTTTACGTGAGTGGTCTCCATAGATTCGTCTTAGTCGTGAGAGGGACACTGGGTACATCAAAATTAAAAAAAAAACTAAAGAAGAACCCTCTTTGAAACGGATTCCTCCTCTTTGAAGTTATTTTACCGACTTCAAAAAAAGATGTATTTGTTAATTTCAGAGGTCGGAGGCCTTTCTACCTAGGACAAATGACTGTGCGATAAGCACTATGACTTTGTCCTGTGTTTGAGTGTCATTTCCATATAACACAATGTTTATAATAATACCAGTGGACACCACGTAATTCATTATTTTTACATTCCTCTTCCATAAATCCCATTTCATTCACCAAGAGCCACGGAAGGGCTCGACCGGAGTGGTACCAAGGCCTCACAGAAAGCGGTGTGAAACAGCGCCTGCGCTGTGTTTCACCGCCTTATCCAACAAAGGCCAGCAACACACTTGTGACGCCTCTGGTGTTGCGGTTATCCATGGGCAGTGGTAATCGCTTACCATCTGGCTGCTCGTTTACCCCGTATTCCATAATAAATAAAACAACTTTAACTGTACCTCTCACGCTTATCCGTTTGCATAGCTTTCGTAAAAAGGAGGTAGGTAGAATGTTTTTGCGTCGCGCTTAATTCTTGCATATATAAGTATGTTAATCTGCTGTTTGGTTAGCTACTCTGCCTAGTTAGAGATCTGATCGTCGTACGTGGAGTTATTTACTATATGGATATTACAACTTTCCTATAAATTCGTTTTTATCGACCTTATCCTTCAATCATACTAGCAATAATGTCGTATATTCTAATATATTTTAGACTTAATGTCTGAAAGCGATTTTAACTACCGCGGTTTTAGTACATCGTGGCCGCAGTAAACTGGAAATTCAAAGTTCAATAGTAAGTGCGGAGAGAGCCGGCGCACGCGCAGAGTGAATGGCCACTTCGCACGTTATGAAACCGATCTGCACTGAGATCATTGTTGCAATGAATAGAATATAATAGTTATTAGCTTTAAACTGTAGTTTATCTAAATATTTGGAGTAATTAAAACCGCTTAAATCGCATTTATCAAATACACCAAGCGTACTCCTTCTTAAAAGGTCGGCAACGCACTTGTGATGCCTCTGGTGTTGTAGCTTTCCTTGAGCGGTGATAATCGCTTATCATCAAGCGATACATCTGCTCGCATGCCCCCTACGCCATAAAATAATCGCCGGCTGCCACGTTGGTCTAACGGTTAGCGAAAACAAGGAACGGGTTTAAGGTTTTGTTGAGTTTTTCTTACAATGTTCGAACATCAAACACGAACATATTTACGAAAAGCATAAAATTAAAGTGAAAAAAATGGATGAATAAGTATGAGCTACTTAATTATAACGAAAATGATCACTGGTTAGCAAGACGATAACATTTGCTTTGTAAATCGAAACGATTAATCTTTAGCTGCGCAACGATTAAAGTGAAGAATCACGCGCTTATTTAATATTATTTGTATATTTTTAAACTGAAATAAGTCCCATTATATTCATTCAACACAGGAGTGTAAACTAATTACATTTATGAAATTATTTTGACGTAAATTAGATAGTTTTATGGCGAGTTCCATTTGTGAATGGTTGCATTCTGTCGTTACGGTACGTCAGTTTAACGTATCAAAATTATCTTCTATATCGGACAAATAGAAATATATATACACAGTTAATCAGGAAATACGAAATGCACAGTCTTAATGTTCGCAAATGTATTTGCGAACGCCCCTAAGCTTGCGAACGCGGGCATGTTTTCCGTTCGCTTCGGATAACATGTTTGCTTGTTTGAGCTAACAAAACTGTTAGGCCACGCCCATATTTCGTTACATGTTTTATGTTAGGTGTTAGAAAACCCAAAACAGTATCGCAAGAGATCCGATTTTAGAGAGGTCGCTCACAATAGCTAGTTTATATAATATAAGACTTCTGAAGGGCACTTCATGAAAACTACTACTTGATAAGTATGTCCCACGTAAACCTCTTGTGAGCTCCTCGGCGCCGGGCAGGCATTACACCGCCCAAATTGTTTCGTTAATATTTCAGCAAAAAGGAATCGGCTCTACGAACTTACCACTTCTAGCTTCTAACAACAGAGGCATCAAATATGTAGTGCTTCGTTACTTTCATAAATATCATGTATCACAAGATGGCGAATAATATTCGTTTTTATCATTTCACTTATTCTGTAATGTACTTGAGTGACAAAGATACAACTTATGCCACTACGATAGAAGTCACACGAAAGGGATTTATAGTGACGAATGTGTGTGGAAGTATCGGAAGAGGTCGGTAAGTTTACTAAGGGCCATGTGAAAACCAGCAGTAACCGATGAGCATGCGCGCAGCGGTTGATAAATGTGGATGAAGCATTATATGTGTTACACACAAACAAAGAACAAAGAAAATGCTATGTAGATAGGTTCAAGGCATGGAATAAAATCATAGTAGCCTGGGTTTAATCATAATGGTTTCTTCGTAAAAGTTAAAGGTTGCTATTTTGGTACTTGTTACATAATAAATAATAGAAAAATAGTAAATTAACTTTTAAATAAGTAAATTTGGGCTTTCGTGCATCGTCTAAAACCTTCTTAATGGCAAAAAAACGTGAGTAAATAACAACCCTAAGTAACCGAGTTTTACGGGTTTTTCAGTACCAGTGAAAATTCCATTGAAATCAGACTATCCGTTGCGTAGGTCCACCGGAACAAACATACAAACTATTTCAAGAAAGCAACGCATAAACCGAACGACAGTTTAAAGTTAAAATCGTTACTATGTAAACAAATAAATCGGCTGCTGTCCATCGCTGGGCCATGGCCAAGATTATGCATGACACATCCGCCGGAAGACGCCATGTACAGCGGATCATAACCTAGTTTTAATTACATCAATTTGTGGTCTTTTTTTAATAAATAATAAATAAATATATTTCGGACATTTAAACACACAACACCATCTAGTCCCAAACTAAGCAGAGCTTGTACTATGGGTACTAGACAACTAATAGTGTTACATATATATATTTTTTTTGTGTAAATACATAAATATTATACATATTTATACCGTGGGAGAGCCACGCTTCGGCATGAATGGGCCGGCTCGACCGGAGTGATACCACGGCTTCCCAGAAAACCGGTGTGAAACAGCGCTTACGCTGTGTTTCATCGAGTGAGTGAGGATACCGGAAGCCCATACCCCAATCCATCGCCCCCTATCCCCCTCACCATCCCCTTTCCCCCCAGGCCGCCATAGTGTGGGTCACCATGCTGCATTGTTCTTTTTCGCATTGAGGATGGTGACCACCACTCTTGGATTCAGCTCATGCTTTCCATCAGGCAGGGCAGAGTTATTTTGGCAGCTTAAATATAAAAAAAAAAATAGAAAATACCCAAACTCCGAAACAAACATTTGCAGATCGTACAAACATTTGGTCCGACCCAGGATTCGAACCCGAGACCTCATGGACAGCAGTCGCGTACGCTATCACTGCGCCACCGAGGCAGTCAAATTAAACATCACGAACACACATGGTTATAGTCGGTTCGATTCCAACATCAAAAAGAAACTTCAGTAAAGTGAACGCCGAGGATTTCCCACAACGAAAAACAACACACATTCAATGATCGAAACCATTGATAAAACAAACAATATAACACATAAATAATTGACTATTTGTCCGCTTTGTGTACATAAGTAAATATATGCAAAAATACTCAGCTCGTTGTCTTGATGACAAAACAAATTGTTCATTTGAAGATTGGTGTCTGTGACCTTTATAAATAACCACCAGTCGCTTTGAGTTAAACAAAAAACAGCTCGAAGCTGTAAATTGAAGCGAAGACTTAATACTCCCTCTGCTCCATCCAGCAGACACAAGGCAGTTGGTGGCAGATTAAAAGTACTTTAATACGTTAATAGTGTCATTACCCCTTTTCAACTTTAGTCAATTGAGGGAACAAACAGTACTGAAATAAAAAGATAAACTAGACACAAATACAATAAAAATTCGTCTGGTGGACGTGGTATACTAGGCAAAATCCTCCTTGCTAGGGAAAGGCCTGTGGTCAGTAGTGATGGCTGCAGATGACGTATATACGAGTATAACATAAACAGTTATCTATCAGATACAAAGAATGAATGATGTTTACATTGCCGGCTCGCTATGTAAACAAGTTAGCGTTGTTGGTGTTAGCCACGTAAACTATCGGGCATTTTTATTATTATTAACTCTCATTAGCCTGCGGTATTCGCGGATTAATTTGATTGTTATTTATTGGTACATTCATGGTACATTATATAGGTAATTGGTTCTGAGTTCCGTGAAGATTTTCGAACACAAGCTTTTATTTCTATTGGAGCGGTTTTTTTAGTGTATTAGGCGCTCGTTGCCTTTATTGTTAACTAAAAGTTTCCTGCAGAGAATTTACCTGCATTCTTATTTATAGCTTCGCTCTTCAGCCATGTAAGGTTTCATAAAAAAAGTGATTCTCTTCATACATTTTGGTGCACCCAAACTTTGAATTCAGTTAGCCCTCAGGTTACACCAGTCACTTCGTAGAACAACCGATGTTCAAGGAAACCCGGTTGTAGTTGACCCTAAATAACATTGGAAATAATAAAAGCTAAGAAGATGATTGTTTTATTTTTATCAATTATAGAAAACAACATTTTTCTAAATGCCTATAAATTTATGTGTTAATAAATTATTGATACAATCGAGAGGATTCAATAAATAATTAGTCATTTGATCGATTCAAAAGTGTTCTGTAAATCAAATACTTTTTCAATAAATCAATGAAACCTCCGCGGCTCGAGCTTTTTTTTAATTGACACACACACACACACACATTCTTCACAGCACATTCGTTTAGGTTATATTTACTTCTTGCCGTTCTTGTCCTTTTACCCACTTTCACAACAATAGGCTTAGCTTAAATCATATTTCACAAAATGCTCTGGTTATATTCTATTTAGAGTTACAGACATAAGCTTGTATCTTAACATAGTATTAAATGTAGTTTCTGAACTCTTTTAAACTACTGAAAACCACATCTTTATAATCAATCACATATGTAAATACTAAAAAACATCGATGAGTCCAAATACAAAACGTTATCAGCCACACATGTCGTCGCAATAAACCTGCTCTGCGCTACAGTTCCGACGCAAGCCTTTGACACAGTAGCGTATCGGTGACAGCGCGGCTGTGACGTCATCAACATCTGTTCTCAAGAGCACACCTCGGTAACTACCCCAATATTAACCCCCTCTCCCTCACACCTTTAAAACTCTACCAAATAAACATTCGAGTGTGAGAAAGACAGCGATACCTGTTGGGCGTCCCTCAGGGGAACATTCTTAGGACATTTTATTCTCTCTTTATACATTGTTAAAGTTTGAAAGGGTTGTTTTGGCGACTGGTGTTTCGGGTTTCCACTTTTTTCATATTATTGTGTCCTCCGTCCCGTTTCTAGGTTAATTAATTTGCCCGACAAAGATTATTTTTTGTAATTGGAACAAAACTTTGTTGTTTTTTTGCAGCTCTTTATTTGAGATGAAAAGTTAGTGGGATGATTGTAGTTAGGTAAAGTTGGCAACATCGTTTTTTATTTTATGCTATGTACTTGCTACTGGGATCTAATTCCATAATTAATATTTTCAAAGAATATCGAACAAATGCTCACCTACCTAACTTTGAGACTTGACAATAAATAAGTAATATTAACTTACGATGAGGAAATATGTTCTGTATTTTATAAACGAATGCCTTGAATGTTTGCCAGAAGAAAATGCATATTATGGCATGATTACAATGTATTATTTCTATCGCTTTGCACGGAAACAACAGAATGTTGGACAACCTTTTGTATGCATTCAAGTTCATCTTTAGATGTGGTTTCGACCCCGATAATGTAAATATTTGTTTGCTAAAATATGTGTCTTTGTTGTTATTTAAGTCTAGATCTGATTGGTTTACTATATTTCGTGCTTTGTCCACAATTGTTGTTTTAGTACCGCGGGTACTATCGCAAGGCTCAGCTAGTAGTTAATAAACTCGAGTGTGAAAGACAAGTAAGAGCAACTCGTATTTTTGACAAAATTATCATGATAAAAATACGTGAAGCTTAAACTTGTATCCCTTTCTATGAAAATTATGCGAACGGAACAGACATGACATTTGGCACGATTGAAGTTTTTATGCAGTTATGTATATAAAAGTAAATTGTGGCAGACCACTAGTATAAAATAACTAAGTTTGACTTAAATTTTATATTATATTGGCTGTTACCCGCGGCTCTGCCCACGTATATGTCGGTTAAAGCGGCAATAGTAGTAGGCAGTAGTAGCCTATGTGTTATTATGATATATAAGCTATATATCTGTAAAGTTGCATTAAAATCTATCCAGTAGTTTTTACGTGATAGCGTAACAAACATCCATCCATACTTACAAACTTTCGCGTTTATGATATTAGCAGGACTATGTTAAAGAGCGTGGCGTGTCAGAAGCAGGCAACTCTATTGGTATAACCCTGACCTCCTCAACAGATCACTTATACAGACTTCACTTCCCAATCCAACTGCACAAACAATATCACTTTCATTACGTTATTTTCCCTTTTAGAATACAAATACTGTTGCTTTTCCAAAACAATTATATTTACTATGTTTAGTCAAAGTTTATTTGTTAAAATATATTTTTTTATGTATAAAATCTCTTCCTCTCGGTCTTTCCTCTCGGTCAACACCCATTTTTCATATCCCTAAATGTTGAGGATTGAAATATAAAACAACTTAACTTGACGTTTCTATTTTCAATTTTCATGTTATTCTTTTAGCGTGACTTTGTTTACAGAGAAGAAGAATTACTGAATAATTTAGAATCATTATTATTGAACAGAATATCTTTGATTTATTCTACAAGAAACAGGTTTACTGATATCCAATATATTCACTACAATACTTGAAATACAGCGTGGTCTCTCTGACAGTTGTCATTGGCGCCATTTTAGACTTACAAGGTGCATTTAAGAATGAATAAATCACAAATAAGAAGATAAGCCATATATCAAACTAAGTGGCGTGAAATTGGAGACGCCTTTGTCCAGCAGTGGACTGCGATAGGCTGATGATGATGATGATGATGAATCACAAATGGGAGATCGTTTTTTGTTCTTGCGAAAGACGGTCCCCATTTCATGTCATCCACGTTTTTTATATTTTTATCGTTAATTTCATCACGACGAAGACTTGAAGACTCGAAGACTTATAATTGAAGACTTTAAATACTTAGCCTTGGCAGAAATAGCTGATCCGGCTGGTTACCACCTCATCAAAAGAAGAAGAATCACAAATGAAATGTGTGTACGCGCATAACTTCCTCTAACTCTTTCTCGTATGTGTTCGTTGCTGTCAGGAAAAGATTTTTATAAAAAAATATAAGAAAATGGGAGGTGTTATATATGTTTAGTCCGCTTAGTCGTATACACTGAGGCCCTGTGCGAAGTTAACACGGCCTTACTAAAATAAAACAAGTATTTCGGTATGTAAGTACGGCGGTACGAAGTTCGCCGGGCCAGCTAGTTTATTTATAATAAATTGTATTTGATTTGTGATAGGCTCGACGCTTATGGAATTAAATTATTGGCGATCTATACAAATAAATAAATTGAAGCGTCTGTTTGTAACTTCTAATTAACAGTTTAACACTAAGTTGATATGAAATCACTTATTTAAAAAAAATATCTGTCTGTTTGTTTGTACAGGTATGAAACGGATTTAATGATTTTGACGGGACTTTCACTGACATAGATATGACACATTGTATTTATTGTCTGTTTAGCATGTCAGTGTTAAAAAAATCATAATATTTTTTCTTCATTCTTTTATAATCTATGCCTATTATTAATCGATATGACCCGGTGTTATGTTAATTATTTTATAACAGGATTGTTGAGAAGAATGGTGCATTCTTGGTGGTCTTCGATACTGGGTAAAGTGTTTACTGAACGCGTCATTGAGGCATTCCGGGTATTGTGACGTCACAGCTCAGTAACAACAAACACGGCGGCATGCTTACTGATAAGTTTTCGGGGCTTAGCATATGTTATAATTTATAAATAAAAAATAATTGGCAGTATTTATATATATCTGCCGATAGAAGTGAAAATTTATAACTTAGAATGTTATTTGTAAAATTTATGTGTAAATTAGAAATTTCATAATGCTAAATTATAAAATTATCAACATTAGCATGTCGGTGATGCGAACTCAACGCAGCCAGTGGAGTATCCACTTCAAATTAAATGCCATATACGTATATGCATATATGTATTAACTGCCCCGACAGGCTTTGTTCTGTTGACAATATTGACTAATGTTTTTATTTACTCTACGGCTTGTATGGAAAAAGTACTGTTATAATTATTATATTATTTCCTTCGCAATTTTCCTTCCTCGTACTCGAACAAAAATATTTTGAAAAAAAACAAAACGGATCGAGTGGCTCTCGAGTTTGTGCGCTTGCTTAGCAAGATATTTGGCGATTCATTTTGTTGATATACATATAGGTTTCTAAACACATATTGGTTTGTTGTAGTCGTCTCTTATCAGACGAAGATCATACGGGTCCCTTACCTGTCCGAGACTTGGGTTAAACTTACTTTAGATCGGGTGTCCCCTCTTCTATACGTTTTGTCTCGTTTCAAAATTATTAATATTGGTATAAAGGGTATCATTTAAACTGTTTGCCGATTACCACAATACACCGACCCCTAATAAAAATGGACAAAGACTAAGGAGACAATAGTACGAACACTAGAAACTTTCAGAGAACTATTCGTTTAATATTCTCTCACGAGCAACCTCACGAGGACCTCTATTGTGCGAAATATATAATTATGTAATTTCAAATGCGAGAAAAATGAATCAAGAAGTAAGGCATAGAAGACATGAATAAATTCCTAAAATGATTGATTTTTGTTTTATTTAAAAAGTGATTGAATCTTTACGTTACTGGTAACACTAAAAAAACGTTTGACGTTGATAAGTTACACTTCGGTTTTGTTATAGGTTGAACAAATTAAACTAGAAGGCCCTCTAGGTTCTGACAATATAATCTCACTTTCATTGTACTAGGACAACATGAGATCGCGGAGTCAGCCTGTTATCCAGTATGGAACTCGATACCTGTGCGACGTTGCCGCTGCGGGCGCGCACTGCACGGAGCGGCAACGCGCAGGTGTAGGGGCGCGCGCCCCGTTCAGATCAAACGTTCCATTTTTAAAATGTTTTGAGTGATGCTGGCTGTTGGATTTACTTTTTTATTGTTTTAAACCAGAGAGGAACACAGATTATGTGTGTTGTAACTAGACCGTTGACTTTAAAAGTATATGTACTCTATGGTTTATAAAAAGTTTGGGCGCTGCTGTTGACTCTTTGACTGGATTTAAAACCAGTTTTGTTCACAAAGGATTCATATTTTGAACTACATCTAGTGTAAGGAGAGCTGCAACTTATAATAATGCGTTGTTTAGTACTTTTAAAGGGAGAATATTGGCTTTGTATAACTTTTATATCTTAACCTTTTCATCATAATAATTACACGTTTTTTACTATCACTTCATTATCATACGTTTAATTTATTGCCAGTATAAAAACAGTTTACCTTTAAAAGTTAAAAGAGTTTAAATTATAATACAATTTAATGATAATGTTTTGCATAATGTTAATTAACTGACATTCTATATAATTACGTGTTACATAACTTGTAAAAACTATTAAATAAAAGTGATATCTACGTTCAAGACCGTGACGGCCATAAATCATTTAACATAACAAGCTTTACGTTAAAAATGTAGATTCTTGTCTATAACTTGATTGAGTTTCATGTTTTCCTTTATCGATCACATCGATTTTTTTGTTTGTTTTGTTACCAATTGTGCTCTGGTTTAGTACAAAATATATTTTCCACGAACTTTTTCGCGATAGTTTAAAGCCAAATCGGAATTAGTAATGTTATTTAACACAATGAAATAATGTGAATCATTTCTGAGTTGTTATTTGTTACCATAACTTACTTAAGTATACGTTCAAAAACTAGACAATAGCTAGTCTAACCGACACACAAATGGTTGTACCTTGCTCAAAGATAGAGCGTCCTTTGCGAAAATCGATTCAAAAATATGATCTGTTTTTCTTTGAAAGAAGAATATAATACTGTTACCCAAACATCGAATCGACAACGTCATATAAATATTTATAAGCGATTTGACAAATTCTCGATTCATCTATTTAATTATTTTGTAATTTACGCCATTATCAACTACCTCATCACAATTTTTAATGCACCTGAAATGCTTAAGTGATTGTTTATGTATAATGGACCAGACATGGGTATTGAATGTTAATTTGTTAATAATACGTACAGACGTTCTTGAGGAAAAGTAGTTTGATAAACGCACTAAGAAATTATCCTAATATGGTCCTTGTTGATTATCGAGGTACGGAATCCTACTTATTAAACAAAATAATTTCTTAAGCATTTTTATTTTCGTCACAAACTGGTATGTACTTCTAACTCATGCGCTCCTGGTACACATATCCATTCATCCTCAGAGCTTTTTCCGAAACTAGGTTGGGATTTACTTCAAGTCTACTTACGTCTTCCACCGTGGGAGGGCCACGCTTCGGTACGACTCGACCTGCTCGACGGAAGTGATACCAAAGCCTCACAAAAAACCAGTGTGAAACTACGTTTGCGCTGTGTTTCACCGAGTGAGTGAGAATACCAGAGACCCATACACAAAACCCTCCCCTCTCTGCCCCTCCCCATCCCCTTAAGGCCGGCAACGCTCTTGCGACACCTTTGGTGTTGGGTATGTCCATGGGCGATGATACGACTGCTCGTTTGTCCCCTATTCGATGAAAAAGTCTATATACAAGATACGGCTGAATGGAGCGACTGCCTCAGATCAACACAACCCAATTAGGTAACAGACGATATACCTTTATAGCTACCCTAATGACGGCCACAATCATTCGTATGGTAACTACCACCGACGGCTTAACGTGCTCTCTGCTGTATGTTGAATGGTCACCCACACATAAATTGACCTAGCTAGGATAGCTTAACTTATCAATGTAAATACTGTATCATTATGTATTATATAAGAGAACAAATCGTACTCGGATTCGCCACCAACCTTGGTACCGCGCGGGTCATATTACAAGTCAATTACGAACATGCGCTAGCGAGGTCACTGTTTTTTTATAACTAACAAAGTCTAATTCAATAGTTATTCATCTTCTAATATTTATGATTTTCTGGTAGTTTGGTCTCCTAATTAACCTCTAAAATGGCAATAGGGAGTAACCTATCGTGGGATCAAAACTAAATTTATATATTAGTTTAACTATGTATATATATTTAAATTTGATTCAGTAAATCCATTCTTATTATTAAAAATTCATGAGTAACTGTCTTCCTTTTTTTACTAACGGATGGGCCTGCCAAAGTGCCTCTGCCTGGTGGAAAGCATTAACATCTATCTATCTGTTAGCCGCGCAAGTTCAGGGCTAAACCTGTGCATCGATTGCCATTAAATTTGGCATGAAGATGGCCCTTCACCGTGATAACCGACATAGAGGTGGGCGAAAACACGCAAAAAAGCTTACTCATACCTAAATTGACAATCCAACTTAAGCAGATAACACCAATATTGCAAAGGTTAATGTTTGTTTATGTTGTATTTGTATGTTTGTTACTCCTTCACGCTCCAAATCAATGCCGATAGAATTTTGTATAGAGTTATCTGACACATTTGCACTTAAACTGGGATTACGCGCTGGTTATACATTCTAGTGTATAAATCATTATTAAAACTAATTCTACAAATGCCTGATCTACCTGTCTGGACCCTCGTGATGTCTAAGGCATCAGCGGCAGTTCCAGAGCACAGCTTTTCTTGGAAGAAATGTCCTAACTTAAACATATTTTATCCTGATTCAATGCGTTTTTATATTCATAACCTGTTAAAACATTCAACTTGAAATTAATAACATGGACCAGCTGGATTTTTATGAAATAGGAAAAAATCTTTGCTCCCTGTATGAGGATTGGCTTAGGAAGATGGTGGCCTTACACATGGTCGATTATATATTCATTTCTTAACTCAAATGTTTAACTGAAAGTAACGAATTTCCATACAAATCGTTTATTACTAATTTTGTCCCATTCTAGATGAAGTTTTCAGCAATTTATTTTTTCGTTGATGCCTAAAGCATGAAAACTATCAATTGCTAAAATGTCGAGTTTGTACCTAAGTGGTTTAGGCTTTCCTTTGATGAATAAATCAGTCGGGGCAAATAATCTATACTATCACATAAAGCTGAAGAGTTTGATGGTTTGGTTAGAGGAGCCCAAAAACTCTTTCAGAGTGAGATAGCTCAGTCGAAGAAGGTCATAGATTATATATGATCATACTACGATAAAAGGAGATCAATAGAAAATGTCGCTAAAGCAGGAGAAAATTATTCCTTCGTAGGGCTAAAACAGTTAAAGTTTTATAAATACAATGTACGAAAGAATCGCTTTCCTTTAAAAACTCTAAAAAATTTCCCAATTGCCTATCTTTTAAGTTTGGCTAGGCTTTCTATAGACATTTTATTGTATAGACAAATATGTTCAAGCTGTTCTAACATCACGCTTCGGCCATTAGGAGACGAGGTTGCATGGGTCGGGTAGTTTTATATATATACAATAACTCTGTTTGACTAGGTCTGATTATATAGCTAAACAGTACGTACATATACAGTCTCTGTACAATTTAAAGTCCCTATTGGCTACACAATCGGCACTTGTTTACATATAATGTCAGTAATTAGGCGATAATTAGTTATTTATTATCACTTGGCATTTAACATAGTGTTATTTTGTCTGCTTCTGCTGTTTTGTAACTAGCTTACCAACTGCAATTCTGGAAATAGGCCTCTGCTCTTCCATTGCTATGTCAGCATGGCAGACAACTCCCGCACACGGCACACTACAATTTGTGGGTCACGTAGTGTTCCCTCGAATGGGATTGAACCCAAAACATTAAGCGCAGTAAGAAACGACCTAAACTATTATTTATTATTAGCTAAGCTCCGATGTGACTCGAAGTCTCTCGAAGCCGAGGGCTCTCCTCATTAATGAAATGAAACCAATAAAGAATTAAATATGATGCCAAACTCTACACAACATCAGAGGTTCAAGTTGACCTGAAATATCCTGACAATCGAGTATTAAATAAATAAATATGTTCAGACATTTTCACGCACAACGCCATCTAGTCCCAAACTAAGCAGAGCTTGTACTATGTGTACTAGACATCTGATATTAATACATATATACTTTTTTGTAAATTAGTAAAAAACAAGTAAATATTTGCAAGTCATACAAACATTTCGTTCGACTCAGGAATCGAACCCGAGACCTCTAGCACAGTAGTCGCATACGCTACCATTGCGCCACGGAGGCAGTTTACTGATAGTAACAGCAGTTTACTATTAAGAGCTTGCTATTAGTATTGCAATATTTAAGTACGGTGTGATGAGAGATTAAGATCACGGGGTGTCACCATCCCTGTTCACCCCCTGGGTGTCGTGAGAACCGACTGAGGGAGTAAACAACCAGAACAACAGCACTGCAAAAGAGAAGGAATACTTGACACTAGCCCATAGGGCTATGGCCAGACAATGCTGGAATAGTCCAGCATTGTCTGGCCAACGTAGCTGAGACCTCCTTTTGGAGAGGCCTCTTCGTCCGGCAGTGCGCTGTTTAAAGCTCTTTTAATTCCCTGTTTGTCTAGCGGTTGCCGTATGCGACTGGCGATCAAGAGGTCTCGAATCCCGGGTCAGGCCAAAAGTTTTATTGAGTTTTTCTGATTAAATAAATACTTAATAACAGCTTGGAGTTCTTCCCCCCGCGTGCCTCGGAGAGCACGTAAAGCTGTCGGTCCTGATCTCTTCCAGGTCGTGTCGGTTAACCGTCCCATCGGATTATGAGAGAGAGGGAACAGAGAGTGTACCTGTTTGCGCACACACTTGTGCACTATAATGTCTTTTGCGTAGTTGGCTGGTCTCCGTGGAGGCCGACATCGGCTAGGAGAACATCATTATAAGTTGTTGCTGATGATGAATGATATCTAATCAAATGCAAACCTAACTTTCTCATCTCTGCCTACCTTCTTTGTGATTCAGCAGGCTTGATGTTTATGTAAGTAAATTTTAATTAAAATCTTACTTGCAATCAAAACAACCTACATACGTATTATCAAACAATTGTAATTTAAAATGGCGGTCGGATCGTTCGGGTTATAATACTAGTAACAATGAATTCGTTTAGAAAGTATTTAGAATTGATGAAATCACTTATCAAGACATTTTTTAAAAATCATAATGGTTTATTGATATTATGAAATAGAAATGGCGACTGGTTCCATCTATATTCATTATCACTCTCATATGGAATTTACCATAAAGATAATAAAACTGTAGTCTAACTGACTCTTTATAGCATTAGCTGTCTGCCAGTGAAAGTTCTGTCAAAATCGGTCCAGCCTTTAAAGAGCCAAACCGGAACAAACAGACAAAAAAAACACTTTTGTTTTCCAAATAGGTTTTTGATGTAAATCCCGTATCATAACCAGTTACTTAAAAGCGGTTAATTTGAATTTACAAAGAAACATTTTAATTTTATTATATTTATTTGTTCATATTTATAACTAGCTTTTACCTGCGGCTCCGCCCGCGTTTATCTCGGTTATTGTGGTAAATAGTAGTCTATGTCTTACCTTAAGAATCAAAGTACTTCCATGGCAAATTCCATTAAAATCAGTGTCACGGTTGAGCCGTGAGAGCACGACAAGAGTTTGACGTGGATTTAAGAATCGCCAACGAAGGGTTATGGGTTAGGTTGATAAATAACATCTGCAATCCCTCAAATATAGGAGACTAACAAGAGAACAATTTATATTAAGCATGTACATTAAACGGGACCGGAGTGATACTACGGCCTCACTGAAAACCGGCGTGAAACAGCGCCTGCGCTGTGTTTCACCGAGTGAGTAAGGACAGAGGAGGCCCATACCCCAATCCCTCCCTCTCATCCCCCAAAGGCCGGCAACGCACTTTTAATGCCTCTGATGTTGCAGGTGTCCATACGCGGCGGTAATAGCTTATCATCAGGCGATGCGCCTGCTCGTTGGTGTCTTATTCCATAAAAAAATTACTTTAATGACAACCAGACACAGAACAAATGAACGTTTTCATCCCAAAATTATTTACCCTGTATTAGAATCGAACCTAAACGAAGCAGACTTATTTCCCAGATAAAACCCACAATGTCCGATATCACTCTTATTTGATGTGACACGACACGACCAAGACAGGTGGCACTGACCACGCGTTGACCTTCGCTAAGCGACTTGTATTCACAACACACGATTTTTAAATAGTTTTTTATATGTCCATAGAGCTTTCAAAGTTAATCTACATACAAAGTGAATGCAAGCAGTGGTCACCATTCTCATTGTTTGCGCAGGCAATGCAACAGTGCAGCATGGTGACGCGCACTGTAGCGACCTATCAAGATGCTTCTGCATCATTTGACTGAATCTGCCTGTCATATATATGCCGTAGACAGCCCGTATCAAATCTCTCGCTAGTCAACTTACTTTCAAAATACATATTACTTTTAAATTAGTGATCTTTTTACATTTAAAGTCTGTCACTCTATTGAGAGAGAGAGCCACTGTATTGTCATTTTCTAAATTGAAAACTTCAACCCCTGTTTTAAGTAAATAAAATTAGCTTTCCAAATTCAAAAATACCTTGAAACCTACAAATAGACACGTGGGTAAAGGAAAAAATACTTTTAATTTAGAATCTGACTTGTTTCTTTTTATATTTTAATTTTCTATGCAGTATAACAAAGGTAAAGATTATTTAACTTTAAGTTTCTCGTTCTTGTTCGCCAAACCTTCAAAAGCTCTCAATACTCTACTGTCTGTGATTTTAAAATTAATTTCACAATACTGTAGATACATAGATAGATAGAAAACTCTTTATTTGTACACCGTAGATGAATTACGTACAATATAATCTTGGTAATACAAACTTAAGTCGAACCTTTATTGAAAATCCATAGACAACGTCCAACAACGGTCATAAACTTTTCAGGGTACAACACTATAAATAACGGATTGTCCGATGTAACTGGCACGGAACTCGGCTCGAGGTTGACCGATATTATTTTCACAAAACGAATTCATTTAATCAATACTTTCTAATAGTAAAATGAATGTGATGTCTGTGCACAGTTCATTACAAATCTGAGTAGTTGATATGACGTACCCAGACCCGCCATTTTGATTCAATTGAAATTAATAATTGAAAAATAAACCGTTTCAATCTATAACTACATTTGTAGCAGGTATAGTCTCGAAATGTACTGAACATATTGCGTTTTTTTACTTTTCTTTCCGAGCCATTGTTTCAACGAGAAAGATAAATGAATTTAATAATGTTGAGTGTCAGTTTGGCAGATATTCATGAAAGCAGTTTTGCTAAAAGACAAAGAGCATTATTGTACAGAAGATATTATTTATTAGTTTACTAATTCACAACAAAATACCAGGGTGACATAAACGATGAGGATGTTTTATAAACGTATCAGTTTAACATAAATACTGGAGAGAAAACGTCCAGTACCGAATAAAGCCTTTTAGGACTTCTGGCAGTTTGGCTGATGGCTAAGCAGGTAGTGGATTTGACTTTTAGTAAAACAATGTATTTGATGAGCATCCTTGTCTGTTTGTTGTTTAGGTATTTTATAACATAGTAACAAATGCACAAACGAGACTTATGGTGGTATTATCCAGAACCATGGGCATCTGCAACTCAATTCTCGGCTCAGGATCATTTCGGGTGGATATGAGGCATACCTTGGTAATAAACTGTGGATATCAGAGCTGCGGAGGTCTAACGCTAGTCACTCCTTGGAAAACTGTCATTCAGGTGAATTCAGTTGAACTAGTAGCCGACCAAAAAACAATCTTGGGAGAATAAACGGTAGGAAGAAGAGCATGGAGCAAGGCGGAAAACAAACGACTACTCGAATCCAGAAAAAAAATGTAGCAATTCTTTTCGCAAACATTTTCAATGTTTTATAGAAAGCTTCATTTGTAGGACGATATCAGACCAAAGTATCTTTACAGCGTTTGACACAAAACTCATTATTTGCTTCTTTTGTTGTATATTTGCTCAAAAGACATGCTACTGACATAAATCCTGAAAGATTCCACAATTCAGGTATATATTACATCTTTCGATGTTATATTTAACATTATAATAAATTAGGTTGAACATATGATACTGTACTGTAACTGGACTACGAAACCAAACTATTGCATTAGTACACACAACTGTGAACGAATGTTCCAGATCGCGATGAAACCGAAACTGGGTGATAGACCATATAAAAGAAAATATAAGTATAATCATGTAAGTCAAGAAAATCTACGCTTTTTCTCTTCTGTAGCCACAAATCTTTATCTTAAAATTGTGTTTATATAGAATACTTTAAAGCAGGCCACAGCAGGCTAAAATCGAAAAGCCTAAGTCCTATGGAAGCTGATGGTGATATTGATACACGATGAAAATAAATCACACTATTGGAGACTATACTTATTTACAGAGCATCCTATTTGTGTGTTCGTTCACTTCAAAGAAGATTTTGAGTACAGTTTAAAAGACATTTAGAATAATAGCAAACGATGGTTCATCAAATCTAAGGTGAAATAATATTGTGTCAGGCAACTTTGATTTGACATAAAGTAAGTCAACAATTTGGTAACTCTAGTTTGTTTTTAAACTGAGCGCCAAAAGATAGTTATCGCATCATCTAAAAATATATTTGACATGGTTGGCCGTATCTTTTGGTTCCGTAGACATGACGCTTCAAATTTTAAAACGTCTCCGAAATACAATATTACATTCATAGATTTAATTTTTAAATCACATTGGTTGAAAAATACCATGAGCATAATTTTAATAAAAAAATCGTTTCTCCTCTTCCGTAAATAAAACTAAGTAAACAAAAAAGCCTTAAGATATTGATATTTAATTAAGAGGTTAGTGGCCATATGGCTAACATTACAACAATACTCTAGTTATTAGTAGAACATTGGTAAAGAATCCATTAGCACCGTTCGGTAATCGTCTTACGAACATTGAACATGTGTTTCGTACAAAGTATGTTCCGTTAAACGCAAATATAATGAATGTTTGCAGTTATTACTTACAACTATTATTTAGTACACGCATTTGGCAACATTCGCTCATTCACTCGCTGCGAATGATTGAACGGTTTGGACATAATGCCAACTTTTATTCAAAGCCATTATTGAAATAAATTAAAAAAATACATACGTGAAAAATCCTTCGTTCATTGTCATTTCATTATTCCAATTATTAAATAATAATAATGTTTAAAAATTTTAAATAATAATAAAGAATTATTACGCATTCAATGTACAAGATTTGAGTGTTTTTCTTAAGGGTCTACTTAACTTAAAATAAGCAAAATTTAAATTCTTACTTACGTACTTATACGATTAGGACTAAGTATTTATTATTTCTTCCTGTTAAATTACAATTGTTAGACTCAATATTAAGTAAGATCAATATTTCAAATTAGTGATATGCCTGATCTAGGTAAGATCTGTGTTTCAGGCAATTATTGATAAAACAATTACTTTTTTACTATAAAATCTATGTTTCCGTAAAACGTAGGCTATGACTAAGTGTATATGTTACAATACTGTATTCTAAAAATGATCCTAAAAATAAGTAAAATCTGTCCACATAAGCATGCTTCGTTTGCGGGGTTCCACAGACTAAGTCTTTCGTCTGTTGTTGCTGGGTTGTACTGAAGCTCTCTGTGCTGTTTTAGAATCCTATTTAAGAAAAACAATGATTTTATGTATTGAATAAATACTTTTGTATTACAAAATCTTGGCAAAGTAATTGTGTTATTCGTATCGATTCAAAAAGTTGTTCAACAGAGCAGCTGTTTTCGCAAAAATTGTATCGTTGAAAAACTATAAAATAAAGAAAAAAGTACCAAAGTTAACAATTTCAATGAAAATGTAAAAGGAGATAATTTTTTATCGCTACATTAAACTGAAATTGTCTTAAATTTCAAATAATCTGATAAATATATTTCTCGTATAATTTTTTTATGTGTGTTTGGCGTAAGATGGGATAGTTAACATCACGTTTAGTCCAATAGGATCCGAGTGTGTTTGAGTAGAGGCGCAGATAAAATTGCCAGCTAGTGTGTTGGGCCTAGATTTAAATACAATGTCAATGTTGAATAAGTACCAGGATCATATAAAAATGAAGGAAGTGCATAACTAACCACGACCAAAGCAAAGTTCGTCGAAATTACATGCACATCAGAAGTGTTTGTACAAATTAGAACGTCATCAATAAAATTAAATATTGATTTAAGATATAGATGATTGTATTGAGATCAATTGATAGACGTACGAATAGCTGCCCACGGCTGATTCTGTGTCCAATTGTGTCAGTAATTATTGAAATTGTGTCGTAATGTTTGGTTACATAATGAACATGAGATACATGAGATTGAACGGGTTGAGAATCATGAATCTACTTCAACGTTACTTTTAAAATAGTGTTTACCTGAGCCCAAAATCTCCCATTATTTCTATGGGAAGGAATAAAAAGACAGCAGTGCATATTTTTTTGCACATTATACTTACTATAGATCTAAATGTAAACACATTATATAAATAGACAAACATATAAATGTACAAATTAGTTCTTTTACAAATCTTATTCTAAAAAACGTAGAACTGACTTCAAATGATACTACGTGACAGCGTAAACAAAGTATGTTTATAGCAGCTACCGCTTTTGATCTGTTGCTATTTTTTGAAAATTTTTGTTGTCTGTCTTCGAAACCCATTACCAGATATATATTAATTTTAAATGGCGCCATTGCGGAATAAATCACTTTCGAACAATTAAAAAAAGAATTTTACAAATCGGTCTATAAATGAAGGAGTTATGCCCGGACATACAAAAAAAACTGAAACTCCTTTTTGAAGTAGCTCAAAAATAATTTAGGAATATGTCATTTAGAGATAAACTCTATACTAATCCATCTGGCCAGTGTAGTATAGAAAGACTAAACCTCCTTTCCTAGAGCCATCAGTGAACATACTGGTGTACATGGGAGACCTATGTCCAGCTATGAACTATTGAAGGTCATTTCTTTGTGTATGATGATAACAACATTATAAAACAACCAGTTCCCTTTAATAATGGCAGAGAGCGAAACCGGTCCGGTCAATTTTAGGTAAATAATGGCATAAAAGTACAAGAGAATATTATTTCAAGACTGTATGAAAAGCCGTTGATGAACATTTAGAAGCCAAGCCAAGATAAAAAAAACGTGATATATTAGGTATATTCCATATTCATTGAAATGTTGTAATATTTAGTTATCAAATAATAACTCATTCTACGCCATATGTAACACCATAAACTCTGAATCAATTTCACACTTCAACTTGTTTCGTTCTGCGCAAATCTAATGTATTGTTTATGACCATTTTATTACAATAAAACATATATTCGCTTGTCGTTGCTCAAAATTTGACGTAAACTTTGAGCGGGAGCCTTTGGCGGGAGTTGAGTTGTCAAACCTGACATTGACCATTTGAGATGTTATTTCAGATTCCATCGGCAGATGAGTCGTTACGGGCGGTCTTTTTCATTCTTATTCAATATGTATTTTTGAGTAGCTACTGTCAATTGGTTTTTATTTTACTTGTACATATTTTGATGAAGTGTTTGGTATTCCGATAGGTGGTTTTGAATCCTATCTGGAATATAGAATTTTTCTATAACTTGAATGTGTTTAGTAATATTAAGTATCTTTATCAGGAGTCTGGTTACCAAAGTACAGACTCTGCCTAGTTTGGGATTAGACAGCCCTGTGCGTTTCAAGTTGTTATAATTACCGATCTTTTCTATCCGTGCTTTATTTGATTCTGTAGTGGTTATAAAGACCATATAGAGATGTTAAAGGGGATTTAATGTCGGTAAATGTAATTAACTCATTAATCTGTTTGTCCGAAGTTTCGATCCAACGGCTACAAACTGATGAACACTGAGCGACGAAACCGCGCCATGAGTTGCAGGCATCTTGATATTAACATGATTATATGAATTATACAGATCGTACGGATGGCACAGTAGCTTAATCACCTTTAATACTGTGCGTAGTATTGCGGGATCCATCCTCGCATGGAACAACACGTTGTGTAATGCGCAAAGTGTCGCTCTAAATATGAGTGTTCTTTGTTTATATATTTGTGAAACTGCCTCGTTGGTCTAGTGGTTGATGTGCGCGACTGCCGATCAAAAGATCTCGGGTTCGAATCCCAGGCCGAGTCAAATGTATTATTAAGTTTTTCTGATTATAGAAATACTTAATAATAGCCCGGAGTTTGAGAGTTGGGGTCTGAATCCATCGTCTGAATCATCCTCGGAGAGCACGCAAAGCTGTCGGACCTGCGCCTGATCTAACCCCGATCGTGTCCGTTAACCGTCCCATCGGATTATGAGAGTGAGAAAACAGAGAGTGCCTTTGTGTTTGCGCACAAACTAGTGCACTATAATATCTCCTGCGTAGTTGGTTGGTCTCCGTTGCGACTGGGCGCCGTGGCCGCAATCGGCTAGGAGAACATCATCATCATTTGTGAAACCGTCGCCAGGAACACGAGATTTATTTCTAATGCGAGAACTGTCTAAGTATCTCGGCTTTAGATGTAAATTATTAAGCACATAAAGGAAATTACTGCAAGCTGCAACTCTGGTACTGTTGCCTCAAAGCGCAAGTCGGGGTAATCTTAAATAGGTTCAAGTAAATCTATTTCTATCTCTTAAATTTCATAGTTACTAACTACCTATGCATCTCAAAATTTATCATTGTTTAATAATAATAAGAAGCCTTTAATTTCACATCTATATATACATGATTTTTGTAAATAAAAATCTGATTAATGAAGTACGCAAAACAAACAGGATTTTTTTTTGTAAACGTGACTCCTCTTCTAGATTGTAAATGCCTCCTCCAGAGATGATCCTCTGCAAAATTTTATTTCCTCTAGGTCCACAACATCGAACTTTGTATTTTCTATTGAATCCAATATGTAGTTCCAAGTGTGTATGAGTCAGTAGGTTGCTTACATAGTATGTACTTAAAGTTGCCAAAATTTTTCATTAGCGCTTCTTTTATATGTCAGCGTACGAAAGTGAGTGTACTGTTCCTATATCTTCTCTTGATAACTAGGCTGTCCGAAACTAATCTAATTTTGCACTTTGAAACAAAATTTCTCTGAGATTACCGAGTTCAACCAAAAATCATTGGTGGATTAAAAAACTAAAATGCACGCTTTAGTAACGAGCCGGCGTAAAAATAGAGATAAACATAGTGTAAGTTCAAAACGAAAAATAACTTTATGTCACAAATGCGTCAGGGCATAGATATAAATTATTGTAAACATTTTAATGATAAAAGCACCCCTTACACGCTTTCTACGTTTCAGTTTATTAAACTACCTTCTTTGTCATTATTCGTGGTGTTATTAAAGTAGGTGAAAATTGCGTTCAAATCAGTCGTTACATACACAAACAAACATACAAACAATTGAAGAAAAAACAATCAAAAAACTTATTAGCTTTAATTAACAAATGCTAAATGCCAGTTCAAAAACATTCCCTTTATATAAATCTATTTAACTGTCATTTCTTAATCATTTGCATTGTCCGTTCGCTTTAACTATTCATAAAGACAATGCCTATTGGTATTCTTGAGTGTATTATTTATGACGGGTTGGATTCTGTCCCGGTATTGTCAGCATCTGTTTATCAAAATCACAGATTTGGTGAACCAGACATCGGTTATTGGTCTCTAGTCTTGACTTTGCTACAGCGTATTGACCAACCTTATAAATAATAATACATTTAATATTGTAAATAAGTTTTTACAGACTTCTTTTACTTGGACTTTGCAGTTAAAAGGCGCCGGCATTACCTAAGTCTCATTCTGGGAAGAAACAACTTCTGAAGAAATTAATTATTCTTGTGAAGAAATTACAATAATTTTAAGTCAGCTTGTTCATACAGGCGCTATAGGAGCCCAGTCATCAGTCTTGGAATTGTTTAGTATTTTTTAACCGACTTTAAAAAGGGGGTTTTCGATTCGACTGGATTTTTTAAGTTGGTTTCCTAAATCGATTAAAACTGACTTCGATGATTCCTTTAGTATTCGAAAGCTGGTGCTTTCCTGGTTGTTACCATTTCAATTTGAAACAATTCTTGAGTCATTTTTTTTGTTAAAATTTGTCATTATTGGAAGACCATTTTTCATGGCATTATGGCAGTGTGGCACTCATAACTCTAATTTTGGTAAATAAGTTGCTTCATTTTGAGAATAGGATTGGGCATAGAAGATTAGGCTTTCGGTAGCTAAGTCAATTTGTAAGTAGTCACTTTTCTGCTAGGTTCATCATTCTGCGGTACCGGTTCACATACACAGACAGAAAATAAGTTGTATCCAAGGAAATAGGGGTAATGCAACATAATCTAGACCTAGATCTAGATACTAATGAACCGAAATTACAACTAAAATCTCTCGAAAGAAATATTTACTCAAATGATTGAGAAGCGAGATAGACAGCGGGATTACGTTTTCTGGGAATAATTGCCTTGCACGTGTAATTAGTCTGTAGCCGGTGTTCTTAAAATAGGGAACATTTAATTGCAAATAGTAATTATAGAGCAGCCACAAGTACGACAGAGGTACAACGCACTCGAATCCAGGTCAGATCTTTAGCGTTTCGACTCAAAAATTATCTCCAAGCTTTCTGGATTTCCAGTTCTGGTTTTGTTAACTCTTAAAATTCCCCTGTACACGATATGCGGTTTTTTTATCTACTTAAAAAACGGAGATTTTTATGTAATATAAAAAGCAACAACTGGCAGAATGTCGAGTCTGTGTTTTAGACTCTCAATCACGTCAAGTAATTTAAAATTTATATGTCATGTATAGATGGGTGAAATGATTAGCTATATTCTTTGATGGATGACACAATTCGTATTTATTTTTCATTTTATTTCGAAGATAAATTATAATGACTAATAGTGTATATTCATGAATTAAAAATACAATTCATTATAAGTCATCATGAAGTAACTTAAAATTGTGAACCTTTTCACATGATTTCCAATAAGTGAGAGGCATGCGAGTACTTATGTTACTTCATTATTTTTTTATCATCATCTCTAAATATCCTTCGCATGCTGCGAGTTTGGAAGAATTGTTCGTTCGTTCATACATTCGTTCTTTTAGTTCTCTGTCTACACATTTGCTGTAAGACAGATGATTTTAACTGGATATTATATATCAGTTGTATAAAAGGTTTGCTTCGTTGCATGTTATGGACCCTGAAGATATTGTTCATGAATATAAGTGTCACATAACGCGACAGTCGAATTTAGGGAAGTTTTAGTGGCAGTAATCAGAATATTCCTATTTCATTCTTATGGGCATTAGTTCTTTCTTTTTACTACTTACTAATAAAGAGTTTACCCGTCTATGGCATTTAAAATGTATTTGTATATTTAGTCTTGATTTGCACTGCCATAATAGATCTCATTTAAAAGAAATCTCTTTCCTAGAAGAGCATAGATATGACACTAGAGACAACTACACATTTTCAGCAAACCTAAAGAATTAATTTGAATATTCTTATAGAAATACATTTAAATATTATAAATTGGAAAATTTCAAAAGGTTTTATAAAATCCACTCAGCCAAAAAACAATAAAATTTTTGAGGTCGCAGAAATAATTTTCGACAAATTCGAACGTTGAACAATATTGAATTTGGAAAGGTTAAGTTATAACATTTGTCACATGACATGACAAGGTTACAGTAAAATCGTTCATTTGTTGGACTGCTCACTAAATGTGATGAATGCTTCACAGTTTCAGACTGTCCCACTCAGAACACACAAAACACAAACCCGTTGCAAAGCGAAATAACAAAAAAGTGGTTTTGGCTCAACCTTTTGTTTAGCGTAATGAGGGGACCGGTCCGACCCCGTTGTGGGCCCACACGAGCGTGTCTGTACTCACTTTACACATAGTTTACTATTGAAACTATTTAGAGTAAACCAAATGTTCGATGATCATAACTGGAAGAATTATTGCACAATCTAGGAAAGTTTCCAACTAATAGTACAGTAGTGTTATCGAAGTCTGCGATCGTACAGACACCCAGGGCAGACTATACTGTAGTAGTACTCGGTCAAATAAGAATTAAAAGGCCAGTATCAAAGTATGTGTGTTTATTTGCTCTCATTTGAACTGCATTGAGCCAAACCTCGCCTGAGTTTAAGGTATGCGATTTGGCTGTAATTTGTGAGACTGTATGGTCAAGAAAACTCAAACTATATTCAGAACGTGATATGATTCCGATCGATCGGACAAGTTAGCAGTAAGTTTACCAATTGTTTTGAGAAATAAATTGGTCTAAAGTAGCTAACCAATGAAAACGTGCCAGACGACAACACATAGAGTGTATAAAGATATTAGACGAAGGATCGTGTGTCTGAAGCGCAGAGAACGGGCTGTTTACATTTCAACTGACTCCGCAAGTCTCGGCTCTACATAAACACACCAGGTAGCGACAGGCCACCGGGCGACGCAGCACTGCTAACGATTTGTTCCGACAAAACTCGAATTGGCGACATTATACACATGTTCGAGTGGGTTCGTCGAGCTGAGCGCCTCTGAACGCAACAGGACACTGCCGTGTTTACAGCGGCGACGACACCATCACGAAGTTCTGGAAATCGATTTATTGACGAAAGTACGCTGACATTGAACGTCCGACCGAACGCAACAGTTTCTTCATACGCGATACGAGTCGGAATCCTCACCAAAACGAATCGATCGTCTCGATCGAACGCGATTTATCCTATTGTTAGTTGGCCACTTCCGATACGGACATAAATCGGGTGTCCAACGTGAGATGGGGCCGCTCTCCGGGCGTCGAACATCACAACAACGGACTGATCCACCTTCGAACATGATTATGGATCGTGAGAAAAAATATAGAACGACGTCGTCGTATCGACGTTTCGTCGGTCGCTGGAGCGTTACTGAACAGACGCACAGTCGCGGCGCGCCCGCCGTACATAACAACACTTTATAGGCATTTTTTATGGCTTCGGCAAAAACTAAGAACACTGGCACTTGTACACACGGTGCTCGTGCTCCGCGGAGCACCACCAGGGGACGCTGCTCACCTGAGCCTGACGGGCGGCGGGATGTTGAACGCCGGGAACAGTTTCGCGTTAGGACTCTCGAACAGCATCGCGATTGTTTTTTATTTCACCGCGCGCGCATCGTGCACCGTCAACACGCGTGGCGACCGGCCGTACACTGCCGGCTCTGCGCCGCTGCCTCCCCGCGCGCTCCGCCCCGCTCGCCCCGCAGCACCCCGCGCCCCGTGACGTCACGCCCGGAACGCTAAGCTAGGCTTCTTCGCTTGAACCGTAGCGCTCCATCCCCCTCTGTGGCGTAGGGGCAAGCGAGAGGGCGCGTGTCTCACAAAGGATATTGCGTCGATGCGTATTAGCAAGTCGGGCGCCGAGTCCCTGCCGTGTGGGGCTTCGCGGCGGATGCGGAGCCCCCGCTACGGTTCAACTGGTTTATTTATACGATTGTATGACCTCCGCGAGTTTGGCGGGCACAGGCTATGAAATATTGACATGCTTATGTGTAAGGGGTGATTAGACCGGCCGTACACACTCATGGTTCCAGGCTTTGACGACAAGGTCACTGGTACACACACGAAGGGAATCTGGGAAAAGAAAAGACACACTTAAAATAATACATACGAAGTATTATCACATGCTCAAATTCTTAAGATATTTGAGCAATTTGTCCTGATGTATAGTTACAGTACATGCATACATAGAGTATAAAAAATAGAAATATCAAGATCAACTTCCGTCCTCCTTCCCAAGTGTCTCTGAGCGCGACGTCACGCGGTTAGTTCCATGTTTAACGGATGCTTTTAAACTGACACAATAAAATTATAGATAATTTAGTCAATTACCGGATCTGTCCATTATTGACTCATACGTAGCAAGACAAATTCTGGCAGCTCCTTGCTATGAAGATATTTGACCCGCTAAGATTGGCTCGACAACTTGTCTCTACCGGCTGAAAAATAATTGACGGCATCTTTTTATAGCCCCTAACCCCATGACTAATAACCAATGATTATTTTTTTAGTCTGATTTTAGATTAAATGTGCTACAAATTGTCATTTTGTCTAATAACATTAATTCGGAAACATTAAGAACCTTTTGCAGGCCCAAGACTTAAACCTGTACTTATTTCCTACAAAGAACGCCGAGAACGATTTTGTTTCATTGATTAGGTTAAGTAAACATACTCTATTTTTTTATTAATATAGTTAAATTGAACCGTATTACTTTCAATGTCATAATTCTCTTAAGAAATATCTCCATTTGTTCCAACACCGTGTTTCGAAATAACTCTATTGAATCCTCTAAAGATTTCCGAATGTTATGAAATTCGTATTATCGACAATAAACTGTGAGTTTGTTTGCTGTTCGGTGTTCAAATTGTTCACAATTTTCAGTCGAGTAAAGAATAGAAAATAAATAAAGTAAAAGGTACTGGACTAAGCTAAAGTCTTTGTCACATTATTACGAATCACCTCTACTACTACTTTATTTTTGATTAATAAATCGATTCAGTAGTTTAGGTGCTGCGGTGGAATATTCAACACACATTACACCTGCACAGACTGCGAAAACTAGTACTCCTACCATTGACTAAAAACATATGTTTTTATTTTACAGATATTGAAATACAAAAGTTCAACTTCTTGATTTTCCTTAGAGCACTGAACTGCACTTATTATGGAGCCCTGTATTCTATTACTTTCAAGATTATACTAATATTTACTAATGATTTGTGTAGACCGTTACGTTGTTTCTACTACTACTCTACATATAATACTAGTCAAATAAGAGCAGGTTCTTGAACCCTAAGATAGTGTACCTTTTGTACCCATTTTTGTGATATATACCTACATCTCAAGGAAGGCAAGCACGGACAGTCCGGCTCGATCTGGCCGGTACCATGCTCTCACCTAAAAATAATAAAATTCTTGGTGTCCTGTTTCGATAGTGAGTGTGAGAGCGCAGGCCCCATGATGCAGAAGCAATTGGCCACCATAGAGTGAGTCATGTAGGTGCATTAGCAATGAGTTTGGTGATAACTACTCTTGGATTCTGCTAATGCTTTCTATCAAACTGAGTAGAGTCACTGTTAGTGTATATTTTGTAAACGCAATATATGTCATTCTAATGTTAATGTCATATTGGTTGTTTTTTTCATCTGTGATGTGTGGCAACACTGCTCTTGTACGCTGTTCTGTGTGTGTCGAAAGTTATCTCCACTTGTTATCAAAATACATCTCGGTTTATACTAATAATTAGTTTTCTTTATGCCCAAAACCCATCAGTCACCTTGGCAGGCGCTTAAATAAAAAAAACTGTTGTCTCCGTTTAAAACTTGAGCTCTAGTCAAATCTGCATGAGTTTGTACTTTTACTGAATAGTCTATAGCTAAAATACAAGGATTCTGCAGTCCTAAAAGGTCTACATAGTCCCTAACGGTTTCGCCCTCTCAGGCTGTGGAAACATCCATCCGCGGCTTTCTATAGTGAACGTCACTCGTCTATTTTAATTTTTTCTGGTTGTATATACTAATCAAGCTCACAAAGGGTAGCTACAAACAAAGGTGAGATGATTTTCTTTTTCTAGTCTACCCTACAGTGTTTCGTAAGATAGGTGTTTTGAAAACAATGAAGGGTTGAGAAGACAATATGGCGATCTAGCGATTTCTGTGATATTAAACTGAGAGGCGGTAGTTTCTGTAGGAATCAACAAAAACTCCAGATACTTCACTTTTTACCCGACTGCGAAAGGAGTAGGGTTATATTTTTAGAGTGTATGTACATATGTATCTATATTTCTTTGGCGCACCCTTGAGCCTGATTTCCTCGTTGGTCTAGTGGTTAGCGTAAGCGACTGCATATCAAGAGATCTCAGGTTCGATTCCCGGGTCGGACTGTTGTTGAGTTTTTCTTACAAGTAATTCTTAATAGCAGCCCGGAGTATGGAAGATGGCGGCGCTTCCCGCCCGTGCCTCGGAGAGCACGTTAAGCCGTCGGTCCCGGCTGTTATGAACGTCTTTGGCAATCGTTATTCGGAAGTCAGTGCCCTCAAATATACTGGCAAGTAATTCAATCTTCGAATTCAGTTCAGCCTCAGGGTTGCGGTGGTCAGATGCCAGTCGTTCCGTGTAAAAACTGATATTCAGGTAAAACCAGTTGAACTAGTAGCCGACCACTAATCTTGGGAGTAACAAAGGCTTGGAAGATGATGATGACCCTAGAGCTTATCGTATTTTAATGTGAGCGGAGGCAATAGATTCGACTTAGTCGTGAGAGTGACACTGGGTACATCAAAATTAAAAAAAAAGCTATAAAAAAATACGCAGCCATTACTTGTTTTAAGGTGTAGAGGGCAATCGTCACTGACCCCTTCGTGCCCAAAGAAAGACTTGGTTAATATCAGGACCCCCCCTAACCAAGTTGACGTTCTACAAACATAAACAACAACCCATAATGTCCCACTGCTGGGCTCGGGTCTCCTCTCAGGAGAGGGTTAAGGCCATACGTCCCCACGCTGGCCAAGTGCGGGTTGGGGACTGGCAAGAATACGTTGTGGCTACGTAAATCTTGCCGTTGGATGTTTTTAAGCCGCCCGAAGGCCTCCAACTAAGCTTCACGACTGTTATCGTATGATAACAACCGGGACCGACTGCTTAACGTGACCTCCGAATCACGGAGACGCTCATGGTAACATGCCACCAGCGGTCACCCATCCAGGTACTGACCGCGTCATCGTTGCTTACCCTCGATGATTGTTTCTAATCACCGAGTGCAACTGGGCTATGAGCGCCTCTACAAACATAAACGTTAATAGAAAATTGACAAATGTATGGGAGCGACGTCTCTCAACGCAAAGTGACAACAAACAAAATATTAACCAACATTACAAGAGAATAAAGGCGGTAGCGTTTGTAGAAAGAGATTTGAAGCGAAACACTTGAATCTAGCTAATGTTGCTGGTGTGCTGGTCTGTAAACGGTCGAGAGTCGAGACGGTGCACACAGAACTAAGTTAACATCGTTAGTTTAAGAGCGAATATAGATGCAGTGTAAATGCGGACAATGCAGGATTTGTGAGATGCTTCTTCACGCCCCGCTTAAAGGACCCAGGATCATAGTGGAAGGGAAACACGGGCGCTGTCAAGTTCCAGTTTCTAACTGCTCGCTACAAGAATGAAGAATCGAACCGTTTGGTTCGAGACCGTATTTCTACGACTCTAACACGGCGACTTCCAAGGCCAGCACCTGTTGTCCTGTAGAGGAAGGAAGAAAATAGGCTCTTCAGAACACTCTCCATAAAGGCGATGGAGGACTGCCATCGCGGCGACATTTCTTTGCAACTCCAGAGGCTCAAGGGACTCGGTCGCTTCGAATATTTTTTCGAGTTCTTTTTCAACAAAGCTTTGTATAAGTAAAGTTTAGTTGAATGCCTTTTTTAATAATAAACATACTTTTTTATCATTACAATTTGAACAGTTTCTTATACACTATTAACTACTTTTAACACGGTTCGTCATAAATTGTAACATATCTCTCAGTTATGAGCACTAGCACTCGAGCAAGATTTTTGTAACCAAACTGCTTTATTTAAAACAAGCTCAGTTCCACCGTGCTTACAATATAAAATATTTAACTAAATATAACAATTTAAAACGGAAAATTATGTGCTGCTGTGTTTCAAATGTTATAGTGTATATAAGTATGTATGTTTTACAGTAGCTTTATCCTACGAAAAAACTAAAACCATCACTATTCAATTACTAATAAGGCCTCCTTTTCCCCATACGATGAGGCTTCATCCACGACGTTATCAAAGTTCTATATTTTGTTTTAATACAGCTATAAATTTTGAAATTATTGTCCGCAATGTTATACTGTCTGTGTATAATGTTTAGTTGTGTTTTAAAGTTGAAACAGTAGTGCAACTGTAATGGCCGCCACCAGTACCGTGCAGTGCCCACTCGCGACGCATTGCAACTTACCGTGGGAACTATTCAGTACTATCATCACTATTACTGATCTTTTGTGAGCATAAAGGGTTACAATTAGTTAACCCCTTGTATGTCGTACGACAATTGTTTTTTTTTCGTATCGACGCACTTGTGACACCTCTGGTGTTGTGGGTGTCCATGGGCGGCGGTAATTGCTTACCATCAGGCGATACATCCGCTCGGTTGCTCCCTATATCATAAAAAATATGTTAATGCGTCATCAACATAACTTGTATCAAAATAACACAGGAATGTCACCATCCCAGCTCTTCACAAAGATGGAAAATTTGACACGAGCCCTACTGACTCGCCTGACCAGCGTGTTTTAGCAGAACGACACCTCAATACTTTTCTCAGGAGTGGCCCACATCCAATGTTAGACTGTTAAAAGCTTTGAGTTTATATAGATCTCTTCATATTAAAGAATATATTCATTTCGGTTTATCTCATTCCAGTTATGCAGGTAGTAGAGCCACGCTGATTTCAGCTAACGACTGGGACGGCACTACCCTGTCATAGTAGACCCAGCTGAAATGACTGCATGCCTGCTGTCGCGTTTAGTTA
Organism: Hyphantria cunea; assembly: GCA_003709505.1. NCBI lineage: Eukaryota > Metazoa > Arthropoda > Insecta > Lepidoptera > Erebidae > Hyphantria > Hyphantria cunea. Next base: position 248,039 of record PKRV01000646.1, read on the forward strand.
AGAGCCCTGATGACGAAGCGTCTCGAGAGGACGCCATAGAGTGGGTCAGCATGCTGCATTGTTGCATGGTCTGCATTCACAGTGAGTACGGTGACCTCTAATCATTTAGTAGAATCACTTTTGCAGGCTCATTTAAAAAATCTACTAACTAAAATAATATACAATCACTCGGTATGAAATATAATGGCATGAACAATTTACATAGTTACTTACAATTCGTCACCATTGACGAGTTGGTCCTATTACATGAGCTATAATTAAAACGAACTGCTATATAACGTTCATTCTACACATTGTTCGTAGCAACAGGCTCTCGACGCTTAGTTCTTGTGTCTCAATTATTTCATTAAAATAATTTTCATATTACTTTTGTCTTTATAATGTCATTGACATGTGATTGTCGTGTGCAAGGCATTGTGTGGACGGTGGTGGGCTCCCACGGGCGCCGGCGCGTCGCACCACTTGCACTCATCACTGGCTCAGAGGTGTTTATTGTGTTTAACTCAATGATTGGCTTTGGAGAACAACTCGATTCGATTATATAAAAGAAATTTGACATGGGGATGTCACACTGAGCGCTCAGTAGGTTCCGAGTGTTACTTCTTCTTCTTCTTCTCCTTGTGCCTCTTGAAGGTTGGCCGTCAGTTTCTGTACCCCTCCTTGTCATTGGCCAGGCGGAACAGTTTTTCAACGGAGGTGATACCGGTCCACTCCCGGATATTACGTAGCCACGATTTTTTCCTTCGTCCAGCGGGTCTCTTCCACTTTGCCCATCATTATCAGTTAAGGCAGTATATGTAGCGTTCCTAAGCACGTGGCCGAGATATTCAATTTTGCGCTTGTGTATTACTGCATGATTTAAACAAATAACAAGGTTAAAAATTTTTTAAGCGTATACGCTCTCGAACTATTCCTTCCTGTGCCGAGTAGGGCGAGCAGTAAAAACCTACCTCTGAGGGTGGTTACCCACTCTATTAGGTAGGTATTACGATACATTATCCTTATACGCATTGAGGATGGTGACCTTTTTTCTCGGATTTTGTTGATGCTTTTGATTTGGCAGAGCAGTTTCATTTGGGCAGCTAAAACATTAACAAAGATGCAGAATAATAATAAATAATAAGACAGAGTAGAATCACTTTGACAGGGTTTTAAAATAAAAAATCAACGTATGTAAAACAAGTGATTTATTTAAAAGGTTTTTTTAGAAACATGTTCTTATTACCTGTTAATTTAAAAAACCTTAAACCTTTCATTTGATACCCACATTAGGTGTTCAGAAATATGTACGCCGCCGTTTTGTTACGGCCGTGGTATCATCAGTTCGGTCGAGACGGCCCATTGCTGCCGAGGCGTGGCTCTCTCTCTGATTCATCAAGGCTGAGTATAAAGCGCTGTGGATATTAAATAAGGCAAAGAAACATACGTACAAATATACATAAAATACTCGAAAAGTACGGGCAAGGTTAAGTCCAGCCGTTGACTATTATTTGTCTACATTAGCTTTTAGAAGCTGCCGATGATGTCATGTCCGTCAGTCCGATACAACGTCCCGAACTGCTGTTTCTTAAATGGACATTTAATGAGTTAACCGTAAAGTACAAGCGTTTGTTGGCGGGGGCATGTCGACCGTGAAACCACTTAAGAGCTCGTCTGCGTTAGGCTAACTGATTGTGGAATACCATTTGCCGCAAATTAAATCTTTTATGTCGATTATCGCCTAAAAATACCTATACCGTTTCTCAAGATCTAAGGTATCTCTATGAGAAATTTCATTTATTCGACAGATAGAGTTATTTTCCCATTTATAACATTAACAGGAATAAACATTATTTGTGTAACTCTTATTTTAAAGTGGGAGAGCCACGTTTATGCACGAATGGGCCCGCTCGACCGGAGTGATACCATGGCCTGACAGAAAACCGGTGAGCGGCAGCGCTGTGTTTCATGGATTCCGAGGCTCAAACCCCCAACCCCCCTCTCCATCCGGAAACGCACTTGTGACACCTCTGATGTTGCGGGTTTCCATGGGCGGTGGTAATCGCTTACCATCACACACACGTGACACGCCTGAACGTTTGCCCCCCAAAAAGCCTGTTATCGCGGTATGCTTATGTCTTTCCTCAAGAATCGAGGTATCTCCATGACAAATTTCATTGAAATCGGTTTTTTTTATGGAATAGGGGGCAAACGAACAGACGTATCGCCTGATGGTAAGCGATTACCGCCGCCCATGGACACGCGTAACACCAGAGGCATCACAAGTGCGTTGCCGGCCTTGGGGGATGGGGAGGGGGATGAGGGGAAGGGTTGGATTATGGACCTCCGGTATCCTCACTCACTCGGTGAAACACAGCGCAGGCGCTGTTTCACACCGGTTTTCTGTGAGGCCGTGGTATCACTCCGGTCGAGCCGGCCCATGCGTGCCGAAGCGTGGCTCCCCCAGTGCAACGGTTTAGATGTGAAAGCGTAATAGACAGATAGAAAGAGTTAATTTCGTTTTTATAATTTTATTAATCATGGATCAATAAAATTAATATCTTAGATTACATCAGAGGATTAAAATGTAGGCGCAGAGCGACCAACGCCGGTTGCCCGCGCGCAAAGTCGGGGTGGGTGGCTAGTTTCTAAATATAAGTTACTGCTTTCATCATCAGCTGTCTACCAGTGAAAGTCGGTCCAGCCTTTTCAGAGATTAGCCAGAACAAACAGACAAAGAAAAATTACTTTTTTCATCTTAGCACCGTACACATCTATACAAATAAATAAAATTGTAGTGTCTGTTTGTAATATTATTAAAATAACCGCTTTTTACTTAACGCATACCTATGTATTTTATGTAAAATATATACAAAAATATCATTTTTTTTCCATTGCTGTTTTTTGTCTGTCTGTCTGCTTGTTCCGGCTATTCGTTGGAACAGCTGGACAGATTTTGACGTGACTTTTGCTGGCAGATCATCATCATCATCATCATCAGCCCATCGCAGTCCACTGCTGGACATAGGCCTCTCCAATTTCACGCCACTTAGTTCGATCTATGGCTTCTCGCATCCAGCTCCAGATAGATAGCAGATGATATTTTTATTTTATTTTTTATTTTACATTTTTTTGGTATACCAACAGCATATAAATACATTTTCTAGATCCTAAAATTAATAACTACACAGCTATTGACAGGCATTCGCAAATAGGTTTCAAACATGAAGAAATACATAAAAGAGAAAATATAAACAAAACCAATGAAGAAACAAAAGAAAAGAAAATTAAAAGATACATACACTAATAATTCTTGATGGTCATAGCCCAGTTGCACTCGGTGATTAGAAACAATCACCGAGGGTAAGCAACGAGGGCGCGGTCAGTACCTAGATGGGTGACCGCTAGTGGCATGTTACCATGAGCGTCTCCGTGATTCGGAGGTCACGTTAAGCAGTCGGTCCCTGTTGTTATCATACGATAACCGTCGTGAAGCTTAGTTGAAGGCCTTCGGGCAACTTAAAAACATCCAACGACAAGATTTACGTAGCCACAACGTATTCTTGCCAGTCCCCAACCCGCACTTGGCCAGCGTAGGGATGTATGTCCTTAACCCTCTCCTGAGAGGAGACCCGAGCCCAGCAGTGGGACATTATGGGTTGTTGATATGATAATGATAAAGCCATAAATATTTTTGTATCATCTGCGTAGGATAGGAAGTTAGCATGTTTAAAACAGTAGTCCATGTCATTAACAAAAATCACAAAAGCAATGGTCCCAATAAAGATCCCCGAGGGACACCAGAAGGAATGGGCATCCACACAGATGCAAATCCGTTGATTGCTACTGCTTGAGATCTTTTTGTTATATAGGAGGTAAACCATCTAAACAGATTACCATGTATTTCAGCTTTATTTAATTTATCTAAAAGCAAAGCTATACAATCGAAAGCCTTACTGAAATCAGTATAAACGGCATGCACTTCTGCTCCGGAGTCCATATTTGATGTTATAAAATTATTAAAAACCAATAAATTAGATACAGTGGACCTATGTTTTAAAAAACCGTGCTGTTCAGGTATGAAAAACGACTGCAGTGAAGCATACACCTGCCCATAAACAATACGTTCAATATTTTTGCAAAGATGCAAAGCTTTGAGATAGGCCTATAATTTTTTATATTGGACCGATCTCCATTCTTATGGACAGGTGTGACAAATGCTGACTTCCAGATAGTTAGTACTGTACCTTCCTTTCTAGACCTCTAGAAAATAATGTACAACGGCAAGCATAGGCTATCAATACATTCTTTAATTAAAAAATGGGGGAATATCATCAGGCCCAGCAACTTTCTTAAGAGCGATAGCCTCCAACAGTCTTTTTATTTCATTTGTATTAATATCTATATTATTTATCCAGATTACTATGACTAATAAATGATTGGTTGTCAGAGTTTGCATTTGTAGGGAGCTATCTACATCACTATCTTGAAAAGACGATTGAAAGTAATCTGCAAACAGATTGGAGACAAATTCCCCAGTGTTTACAGAAGTGTCATCTAAGTGCATAACCGATGGAAATGTGTGAGAGGTTTTATTCAGTGAGTTCACATGTGCTCAAAACCGTCGAGGATTATCTATTACCGAGTCCTCAATTCTCTTTTTATACAACTTATAACATTCTCTCTCCAACCTCAAAGCACGCTCGCGAAGCAACGAATGAGCTGTGTAATCGTAATAACTGCCATATTTTTTAAATTTTGTATACGCTTTAAATTTTTCTTTTAAAACTTTCTTAAGAGATGAGTTATACCAAATAGGGAAATTATTATTTAATATTACTTTTTGTGGTATATAATTATTACGTAGGTAATATAAATTTCTATATAAAACATTTGTGGGATCATCAACTGGACCGTGGGACAAAGCTTCATTCCAATTAATATTACACAAATCAGAGTTTATTTGATTATAATTGCCATCCCTATAGACATAAATCTTTCTTTTATTTTCTGACAATAGATCAATAGCGGGCAGCGATAAAGTGATACACAGTGATCTGTGATAACTGTCTTCCGATACTAGAGGGTAGGAGTTAGTACCTCCAGGCTGGTATTAGATAGCGCAAGGTCCAAGAGCCTGCCCATACAATTAGAAACAGTATTAAATTGGTCAAGGTTACATTCTGCTGACACGTCCATGAAACCAATCTGACTCTAATTATGCATTCCTGTAGGCTCTGTGTATTCGCCGTCTACAGGTATCCAAGTAATATTTGACATATTAAAATCACCAAGGATCAAAAATAAATCATTGGGGGTAGACTGAAAATTATTACCGAGCTTATCTGCAAAGTAAACCAATTGCGTATTGATCGTATCGCCGCCTCTTTGATTACATAAGTAAATAGTACCACTTTTAGACCTCACAGTTACAGTAGCCTGTATGTCTTCCGCAGAAGAGCGCCAGGTAAGTTGCTCAAAAGACCCAAACTTTCGATTTACGGTAAGTATTACACCTCCACCATATTGCTGCGAAGTACTCTCATAGTCTCGATCACGCCTAAATATGACATATCGGTCATCAAAAAGTTCACTATCACAAATACCTGCCACCAACCAAGACTCAGTAATAGATATTACGTCATAGCAATTCAAGCTAACATTTCTCTTAAATAAGTTAACCTTAGTGCGTAGTCCCCTAGCGTTTTGATAAAAAATACTAACATTGGTCAACATGGTTGATATAGTGAGTTTCTAAACAGTCAAATCTGTGATTATATCGAGTGTGGGAACCGGACTCTAACACTTTAAAGGTTACAATTATTTTACTAAAAAGACCATGTAAATGGCAAGTTAACGATAAATAACTTTCACAAACAATAAACATCAATGTAAGAAGAGCAACAAAAGGCATATTTAAGAACCACATGTTTGGAGGTAACATTAAATAATAAAATAAATGTAGTTTTACAATTTTGCATGAATTACCCGATATGCACACAAAATTTGATAAAAAACGGCTCAGCCGTTACGGAGGAGTTCGGTAACAAACACTGTGACACGATAATTTTATAGGTCATCTTACACCCACATACAGAACAAATGATGGTACCATACGACATCATACGTTCAAAACTACGACCCCTAGCTTAGTACCTAGCACTCGTCTCTTCATGGACCTCTCCCGCCCTAGAACCATATCCTCGGTCGCTAAGAACTTCACAAACATTCAAGAACGAACACAAACAGCACTCAGATTCAAAAAAACAAATCGTTGGCTCACGTTGGAGCAAGCCCTCCACAGTCAGCACTCGGCTACTTCGCTATCTGCGCCGTCGTAGTTAGCCGAGTAATATTTTCGTATTCATGAAGTTGCGTGCCATAACTGCCTGCCCAACTGATCGCAGTCTGCTCCCCTCACTTACTCTCCCACAAGATGTCGTCGCGGGCGTTGGGTTGCAGACACTCGGGCGCCATCGCCTCGATCCACGTTCCCCGCTGGTCTGACCTACTAAAGGGACAACTCTCTTCAACGCTCGTAAATGTGTTTGTTTTCGTCCAACTTTCCTTTTCTTTCAGTTATATATCTATACATACAAATTAATAAAATTGGTGTGTCTGTTTGTATTATTAATATAACCGCTTTTTATTAAATGTATATTTATCTATAGCACGGTACATATACCAAAATAACGTTTGGTATATGTACCGTGCAATTTTTGTCTGCCTATCGGTCGGTCTGTCTGTCTGTCTGTATGTTTCGGCTTAACTCTGGATCGGCTGTACCGATTTTGACGGGACTTTCACTGACAGATAGCTGATGAAATAAGGAGTAGCTTAGGCTAGAAGGGTTGGTATAGGGTTTTTGCAGTGCTGTTATCCTTATAGTTTGATCCTTAATCGCCTCTTACTATACCCACGGGATGTACAGGGGTGGTCCAAAAAGACTTGGGTCGTTTTAAGGCAGATTTGATCCTAAAGCCACAATATTACCTACATTTAATGACTGCCTCGTTGTTCTAGCGGTTAGCGTATACGACTGCTGATCATGAGGTCTTCGAGGTGGAGAGGAGGAGGGTTCGATTCCCGAGTCGGACCAAATGTTTGTATGATCTGCAAATACTTGTTTCGGAGTTTGGGTGTTTTCTATGTATAATATGTATGTATTTACAAAAAAAGTATATATGTATTTATATCAGTTGTCTAGCTCATAGCCCAGTTGCACTCGGTGATTAGAAACAATCAGCGAGGGCAAGCAACGACGGCGCGGTCAGTACCTGGATGGGTGACCGCTGGTGGCATGTTACCATGAGCGTCTCCGTGATTCGGAGGTCACGTTAAGCAGTCGGTCCCGGTTGTTATCATAGGATAACAGTCATAAAGTTTAGTTGGAGGCCTTCGGGCGGCTTAAAAACATCCAACGGTAAGATTACGTAGCCACAACGTTGTCTTGCCAGTCCCCAACCCGCACTTGGCCAGCGTGGGGACGTATGGCCTTAACCCTCTCCTAAGAGGAGACCCGAGCCCAGCAGTGGGACATTATGGGTTGATGATGAGTACCCATGGTACAAGCTTTGCTTAGTTTGGGACTAGATGGCGTTGTATATTATAAATTGTCCGAAAATATTTATTTATTCAAGAACAATATTTGACTTCGTTACTTTAACTTGTCCACCATTGAATCTAAACACGCCATTATCAAAAGTAAAAGTTGTTACTTGTTTTATTACGTGACATATGAAGGAAGTCATTACAATTTGATTAACTAACAAATAGTTGTTGGGTCCGGGACGTTGGTTTTGGTACCGCGCTGCGATCATCTCACGGCTGCTCCGTGTTACGAGCACATCAATGCTCTCAGTAGGGCAGGTGACTATACCGTTAATAAATACCGATGTCTCCTGCATTAAAACAAATGTTACCTACCAAACATCTCGCAAAATTGAATTGTTACAGCTTTTCATTTCTATTACAGATAGTTCAATAAACATTAAAATATATTGCTCAATTGAGTAGTCTAAAACAGTGACGTCACAAGTTTGTATTTAGTACCTACATTGTTCATTTTTTTACCTCGCCAAAGTGACTCTACTCAGCCTCATGGTAAGCTCAAGCAGAATCCAACAGTGGGGGCCACCTAACTCACTGCGAAGACAGACAGTGCAGTATGGCGTCGCGCACTATGGCGGCTTAATGAGGTTTTTTTTCACGCCCCACTTAAAGGTCCCAGGATCATAGTGAGAGGGAAACACATGCGCTGGTAGTCAGTTCCACCTTTTAATAGCTCGGCACTGGAAGAAAGACCCAAAGCGTTTAGTTCGAGTGTGTATTTCTACGACTCTAATGCGGTGACTTCCGAGGCCAGTACGTGCTGTTCTGTAGAGGAAGGGAGAAGGTGGGATCAATTGGAAGAGCTCTTCAGAGCACTTTCCATGGTAAAGGCGGTATAGAACTGCCATAGAGGCGATATCTCTCCGCAACTGCAGATGCTCAAAGCACTCGGTGACATCGGGACTGTTGATTTTGCGGACCGCTCGCCGCTGCAACCAAGTACTGCTCGAATCCATCACAAATATGTTCATACAAAGTTGTCGTTGTGACAGATTATAAAAAGGTACTAAATTGATGAAGGTCGTCTGCCCTATTGTTGGCACTGATATCTGCCTGATAGTAGTTCTGTAAAGGAATGTTCTTATACATTGACGAGGGGTTATTGAAAAACAGCGTGAGTGTACGCTATTAGTGGTTTTAACGGTCGCTAAGTGGGTTCAAACCCCAGATTGGACCGAACTTTGTGTAGTCCACTAAGAGTTGTTCCAAATCTCAGTGTTCTTTGTTCCGTTTCGTATTTCTTCGTGAAGTCCGCCGCGAAACAGGACATATTCCTAATGAAAAGGTTTTTGGTTATAAGTAAAGAATTAATTTATGGAGTCTGGTCGCTTACACACAAGGTCACAAGCGACCAGACATCATAACTTTGTTGTTCTGTTTCTGTTTCGTAAAAAGCCTAGCTGTGTATGTAGGTACTTAAGTTAGTCCGCATAATTCCAATTATCTACCAGTGAAAGGGCAGTCAAAATCAGTCTAGACGTTCCAGTAATTAGCAGACACAAAGCGGACAGACAAAACTAAAAAAATAATGATTTTTTGATGACAGTACTGTACATACATACCTACATACTTAAATATGCATTTAGTGAAAAGCTGTTAACTTGGAATTACAAAGAGACAATGCAATGTTATTTATTTGTAATATGCACGTATCTTCTGTCTCAATAAAGAGGGATTTCTCAATTCCGCTGATTTTTATTTGTTACCCCGAAGTGGTTACAGTTCCTGAATTTAGAAAAATTTTGTTTTAGTTCAAAAACTTACTTCCGGTTTGTTCTATTTGAGGTTTGAATAAAAAATTCCACCTCTAAGGTTTAAAGTTAGGGACTGTAAGATACGTTTGTTGCAATTTATCGTGTCGTAGACTATGAAGTCGTGAACTGCTCTTGATGGCATTTCCCTTACAATCTCATTTCATGAAACACGACGATAATGCTATGATATGACTACACGGTTGGTCTAGTGGTTTCAGTGGTCGCCACACCGCTTCCTGCTACACCAAGTGTTGTGGGTTCAAATCCTACATGGGACAACACTTTGTGAGATCCATAAATTGTTGTTCTAAGTCTGGGTGTACTTTGTGTCCGTTTCATGTATGTTTGTAAAGATCCCCGCGACAGGAATGTATATTCCTAATGGGGGANAAAAAAAAAAAAAAAAAAAAAAAATGCTAGTCTCGTGTCACATTTCTTAATTAACTCTAATAAGCTAAAACAACATCTTATACAAAGCACGTCAATATTGTAGTTCTTTAAATCAAAGTCCCTGGATGATCGAGCTTTGCTCGGTATTTTTTTTTTTGGTAAATTATCCAAAAATGAATCCTAGCTAGATGGATTTATTGCCTCGTAGCCCCCTGCATGAAATCCATGGAGCTGTTTCCGAGATTCGGATCATATATATATACCAGAATTGCTCGTTATAAGGGATTTGTTATATATATATATATAGGTAGCTGTTAAAGATACTAAGATCAAAAAAAACTTCATTTTGCTTAATAACGCCATCTAGTACTTTCTTGTAAATTAAAAGCTTAAATTTTATTACATAGAGTGCGCTAGTTAACTATACGTTTTTTTTCCTCAAACCAAGGTTTAATCTATTGGTCTAGTACATCGTATATAGAGCATAAATTTAAGAGACATTATGTTAAAATCAAAAAGAGAAAAACTTGTTAAAAATAACAAATTTTTTTCGTCGTTTTACAAATATTCATTTTTAGCTTCCATAATATCAATATTTTGTGTGCTTTTTACGTAAATAAATGAAACCATTGCATTTCATTTCTAGTCAAAATACGTTTAGTTGCTATGTCGAAGGAAAGATCTATGAAAGTTGGCAAACTTGTTGCTTATTTCAAATACGTCATCTGTCAGTCAACCTGCGATGCGATGTCTGGCAACACTGTCTAATGAGTAATAATTTGAATGGTAAATATAAGCAATGACGCAATTTAGGTTACTTTGTCATAAGAATAATCAGAACATTTCGAAGTTTATACCACAGCTGTGATGAAATGGACCACATGAAATAAAAAGACTGTAAGTAATAATAAAGTTGTATAACATTGTATTTCAAGTTAGACTGTTCTTTTCGCAAATATCTACCAGACGCCGGGTACCGGGTATTATTTATGTATTTGGTACCGTGACTAATTGTTATAAAATGGCAATGCATTTTTAGTGTTCGCCTCACAGAACACTTCACTCAGAATTTTTATAGAGTACATTCTTATATACAGAAAACTTAACTGGATTGGAAAGAAATTATTTAATAATAGATAGCCTACGCTTTAGAACATGGTTAGTAAGTGATTATATTAGAATGTTACAATAAATATTGCTCAAACAGAGTTTGTAGGTAACTTTGCTAGCGGCATACAATAATGTACAATGTGGTACAAAATATTTGTTTTATAAGTTACATACCAGGCAGGGCAGAGGTCAAGAACCGGTTACTCGTCCAATAAAAAAGGCCACCACAATGATAATTAATACTAGTTTTCGTTAAACTTAAAGAGTTATCTACAGGCTGGGTCTACCTATAACTGCCTCGGTGGCGCAGCGGTAGAGCATGCAACTGCTGTTTGATTCCCGGGTCGGTACAAATTTTTGTATGATCTACAAATGTTTGTTTCAGAGTTTGGGTGTTTTCTATGTATGATATGTATGTGTTTACAAAAAAAATATATATGTATTATATCAGTTGTCTAGTACCTATAATACAAGCTCTGCTTAGTTTGGGTCATGATGGAGTTGTGTGGAGAGGATGTAAATAAAAAAAAAAGAGTCGCTAGGGCATTGCCACTCACGGGGCTCACCTGAAAAAGGAGAGGGGTCCACACCTGAGGAGTGTATGTAAATCCCCTACTTACTCCACACTCATTAGGTGTTGGCTCTTCACTAGTTTTGCGTTTGCTAAGGTATCATTCGGGCTGGAAAATGACCTATAATATGATCTTTATGCTGTTAGTTATGAACTATACATAATCTAAATGTAAATAAAATACTAACTTTAACGAATTATTTCTGACTGTTGTTGAATTTTAAAAACAATTAATGCATTATTAAAAAAATAAAACTCAACTACAATATTATACATAAAAGGTAAGTTATATATATATTTAGAGAAAATTTGATAGGCTAACTCCAAAACCTATAAAAAGCGCGCGCCATATTTAGAGGGGACATTCGTGTTTCGTTCGTCGGTCGGAAAGGTTGTTATCGGTGCGATTGTAAGTGTTACTGAAAGTATTGTTTATTTGAAAATCTAGCTATTTAGTGTGATAATTTGTGTAAGTAATTTCGTGTATCTCTGTACATATTTGGTGTTTCATTCTGTTTCTGATGCTTTAATGTTTAATTTATATGTTGAGGGTAGATTGTTGTAAAATTGAATTAAAATGTGTTTAGGTTACTAAATTATTGTTTTTTTTAACTATATCCACTTCTGACTGCTAAATATATATATATTTGTGATCACAGTTATAAATTGTTGACTTTTTTGTTTTTCGGGAATATGGAATTTTTGTGCTTCTTTGCTGACATTTCTCCTGATGGTGAGCGATTACCGCCGTCCATGAAGACCGGCAACACTACAGGTGTCGTAAGTGCGTTACCGGCCTTCGGCCTACACTTAGGCCTACCGTTATCTCTCTTAGGAAACCTTCGTTGACGGCGAGCCAGAGTCGTGGAGATCGACAGAGCACGGCGGGAATATGGAGCCGCCGTAAAGGCTCTCAGCTATGCAATCGCCAAGGCCAAAGCTCCAGTCCCTCGAGTAAGATCAGCAGCAGGGCGCTACATTGTCTGCTGCTTAATCTCGGGGGACCACGGGCAGAAGTTCGCTACCTCTACATGGGCGTCGTGTGATCCATGTTCTTCTATGGGGCGCCCGTCTGGTCAAAGGACCTAGAGGGCTCTTCCCGCTGTATGGCTCAAAACTCGGGAGTCAGCGCCGGATCACGATCTGCCACGGGGTGACTCTGGTCACCCCGGGATGTACTGTGGAGGAACGGGTAACATGCTCCTCCAACACAAAGGGAGGATCCTCCGACCAGGTGAGGTGATCATGCCTGGCGGGCCACTGCCCAACGGTTGATCTTGGGAAGTTGTATATATGTTAATCGGCGCGAGAACTTCTATTGCGCGATGCAAGATTGGTAGCTTCTTCGTGCACTACGTTACTCCGTAGTTCAGTGTATCTTCAGTGGATGGCGTTGTCATATATTTATGTTGACGCTGTATGTGGAAGTCGCCACATCACCTCAGTCATGAGGCACGGCAGGGGGGACTCCAGAAGCCGCTGGTTCCTGGAGCTCCTCCAGACTGCCAAGGTAGACATAGTTCCTTCTTCCGCTTTGTTAAGTCTATTATTTCTTTATCCATCCACAGTTTATTGAAGATGTTTTTTTATGTCTATATTTTGTTGGCACGCACATCTTAATAGAGAAGTGTATCAGATTCATAAGAGAGACCCACTGAGCATTGACTGAATTGTCATTAATTGTTAGATTCTCAAAAAAATCCTTAGTTAGTGCTTCGAAATCAGCTTTGTGGTTATTGTTTCGTGCCTCGTTATTTTTCTTAGAAGTATGGATGATTTGTGCCATAGCTGGCTAGGTGATCGCTTTTACCGATTAATGGATGATACTCAAGTTGTCTTCATTGCATAATATAAGATCTAGCAGAGATTATTGTTGGTTTCTTTTTCTAGTTATCTGTTACAAGTTGTCTAAGGTTGCTTCTGGTGTACATGTCCAGACCAGAAATGTGTTATGTAGTTTATTTTATTTTATTCGGGAAGCTTACAGCTATATTTACATGCCAATAAAAGCTTCCGCGTGTAGAAAGAAGATTAAGCTGTAATAAACCGTTAAATATAAAAGAACACAGACAAGAACATACTAGAACAGTATTTCTGGTTCGTGAGACATAAGACTTTTGATATTATTTTCATGATGGCTGTGATATTTATGAAGAGGTTACCTGGTCGCAGAGAGGTTGAAATCACCTGCTATGAGTACTGTTTTTTCTGCCGCTATTTATTTTTAGCAATATTGGCCGCTCTGCCAATAGTGCTTAAAATAAATAAATAAATAAAAAGAAAAGGGATCGCGTCAGATTCAGAGATACAATTGGACGGCGATCTGTATACACATGCCAGTAGTAAGTAGAGATGGGCGTTTTCGTTAAATCTTGTCATCGATGCGCATCGTTATTTAGTAAACCGCATCCGATGCCGGCATCGTTTTTTCTGGCATCGATTTGATGCCGGCTATAAATATTAGTACTCGGTAACGGTGCCATAATGAAATTATTTAATACTTAATGTATAATATTATTTAGATACGATATTCAACATTACGACTTCTGCAGGTATATAAACGTAAACATAAGCATAACTTTATTTTTCAAAATAAACCTAATACAATACTGGAGAGAATTTTCCTAAGTAACTTCCTAACTAATATTAATAAAAAAGGGGTAAAGAGGTTATAAAATAAACTTAAGGTAATTAATATTAGTCTTTACTTTTAACAAAATTAGAGTTGACGTTAAGAAAAGAACTTAAATTACTGTATGTCGTCCTCTTCTAAACTTCGTGCGTAATGATGACAAAAAAATCAAAACATAAACAAACTAAACCCTGAACAAGTGGCAGCATTTCTCTACCCAAGATATCGCTTTCACAAGAAGACACTTGAGCGTAATGAAATATCGATGCATGATTGTACCATAAAAATAAATAGGAACATTTTATTTATTACATTACAATTATAACAAATAAAAATTAAAATAAAAGTTTTTTTTCTCATCAGCTGTCTGCCATTTTTAGAGACATGTTAGAGAATATAATTAAATACGCTTTCCTTTTAACTAGGCACTCAGATACACACATTACGCACTGAAGAAAAGTCAACATAACATCAAATATTAACTGGTTAAAATTAAATTTTAATGCAATTGTAGTTAGATCTATTCACCTCAAATTTAATGTCGCTTCTAGTATTGCAACACTAATGACTCTTGCACGCCTTTAATTATATTTCGGTAATTGTTTACCTCGCACAACTGCCGATCCGGCCGAGAGTGAGCGAGCGAGCTTCAATATCGATGCTTCGACTTGTCATCACCGCGTTTTCCCGCTCGCTCTCATTCGGTGAAGCATCGGATATTGCGAGCATCCGTTTTTCAATGTTTCGGCATCGGATGCCGGCATCGTGTACTGGTATCGTTGCTTAAAAACGTTTTTATAAAAACGACCATCTCTAGTAGTAAGTCGAACTCTCCAAATCGAATATCCCGCCGCACCGCACCACAATATCTCTGTGATACTTGTCGTCTACCTTGGATATGACCGCAACGTTTTGCCCTGCGATGGAGCGTGTATCCTGGTATTTGTTTAGACTGTTTGCTATTCCAGAGTGAAGGTGGAATTCCGTGATCAAAATAAATTTAGGTTTATAGTTGTTAATTTCGATGAGCAGTAGGTCACATTTTGCCGTTAGCGGTGCCAGATATATACTAATATAGGAAACAGAAATTTGGAGATTACAGCAGTGACTAGTTTTTTGTGGGCGAAGCCGATTATTCGAAAATCGATAATCGTCTTAATATCTGAGTCTGTCTCAGTTAAATATTACTCAATTTATTACTCGTTGCGGTTTGTTAACTAAAATATACTGTGTAAATAAATAAGTTATATATCTGCACCAAAATATTTAAAATAAAAAAAAATTAAATCTGAACATGAATTTAGTTTTTACTTTTTAGGGTTCCGTACGCAAAGGGTAAACCGGGACCCTATTACTAAGACTTCGCTGTCCGTCTGTCTGTCACCAGGCTTTATCTCATGAACCGTAATAGTTAGACAGGTGACAGTTTCAAAGATGATGTATTTCTATTGCCGCTATAACAGCAACCTTAAAAACAGAATAAAACAAACATTTAAGGGGCTCCAATTCAACAAACGTGATTTATTTGCTCGATTTTGCTCGATATTGATAACGCTTAGCATAGCTATAGCAACAGGTAGATGCATGAAATGTATAGATAATGGTACGGCGCGACTCTGACTCGCACTAAGCCTTTTATTTTAAATATTACAAAGACTAAAATCAAAAATAAAATAAAATGTAATTTACGCTGTAAAAAGGTTAATGTTCTTTTAAGTTTGTATCTTCACCATCGTAATATCTTACTTTTTCAGACTGGCTGTCGTTTAACAAAGGTCGGTGGACGGATGTGATCCGTGGAGGACGCGGGGTCCTCCTCTCCTCCCGTGCCACTCACATGGAGTACCAAAAGCGGCCCGGCACGTCTGGTGTCGAAGGACAGTTTTACGAAACGAAAGTAATCGCTCTGATTATGCTGAGGTTGCAGCACGACGAGCGCGTGGCAGATTTCTCTCTGGCCACCAACATGGAGGGTTTGGGCGCGTTCGACGACATCTGCGTCAGAGTGAGCATGGTGGGGCGAGAGCGACCTCTCCTGCTCTTCGTCCAGCTTAAACACAAGATACACGACGACGCGTCTCTCACGTTACACGACAGCAGCACCGATCTAGTCAAGTACGTCGATAGCTTCGCTACGATCACTAAGAAGATTGCCTCGCAAGAGGATCGTGATAATTTTTTTGATAAAGGCAGTTCCAAAACAGATAGTTTGTTCATTATGTACACAAATGCTGAATTCAAAGTCACATATTCGGCACTTCAGACCGAAGATACGTGGAAGAGGTTTGTGAGCAGCTACGACAATTTGATTAATGATTTGCTGGTGACCGGAGCCTGTTACGGTCGAGAGTTGCGTCACCCCCAAGAACTCGTACGAGACTTTGCCAAGATTAAACTAGAGAAAGACCTCGCGGTACTGGCTGAACGGCTTGCGATGTTTATGTGCGACAGAACGAAGCGAGCGCACATCATGAACGACGAGTACTTGCAGCAGTACCACGTCGTGCTGGCGAGACACGTCGTACTCGTCGGTGATATTCAAACAGATGAAATCGGCTCGACGACATGGCGGAACTTGTCGTTTCGAAACGAATTCTTCGATTCCCCGGACGAACCTGTTGCATTGTTCAGACGTGAATTGTTCAAACAAATACTTAAGAAACATCCGAAAACTGTGAGCCGGGGGACAGACTCTACCGCGACAGAAGCGTCGGTGAACGATCTAATAGCATCGTTCCTGTTGCACGGCTCTGCCGCCGCGCTGAGTCCTCTAATCACGACTTATATAGCGAGCGATGACGCCGGTACATTACAATTTTTGGTTGACAGACCAGCGAGTGAAGTGGATCAGTTGAGTCAAATGAAAGTTTCACCAGAAATAACAGCCGAGGCGTATCTACGCTCTTTGAAATTGAACGTGCCGGTCGAGTTCGGTAACGTCGATATGGTGATGAGTGGCGGCGCCAAGAAAATGGAGAAGAGGAACAACTATTTGGTGACCGGCATATTAGATATGTGTCAGCGCTACGAACAGGTTGAATCGCTCAAAGTTGTCATGATCGATGAGAACGTAAACGGTAGCCTCTTGACGCGTAGCGGAGGCCTGGCGAGCGGCGTCGGTAACCTGCTGACGTGGGACGAGAGCACCGACATGCTTATGTTCGCCGATCGTTTCGCTCCCGGCCAAAGAAACGCCGCAACTTTATTTACCAAACTGAAAGAAGAAAACGCTCAGCAGAGCGTTGGAACAAACCATTTGCTTAGTTATAGATTCAAGGTAAAAACTAGCAAGTTGCCCAAACTGCGCTTCGACTGCACCGACACAGCAAGAGAGTTCATCAGCAAACTGGTCATCTATGACAAGCAAAGCAACCAGTCTCAGGTCGAGAGACTCTTGAAGGATGAGATACAGAATCTACTGTACAAGAAAGCACACCACAGCGCCTTGCAGTGTCACTCGGTTTTCTTACACTACCACGACGAAGTGGTCAACTGGTGGCTGCGGCCGTCGGGCACCTATCTCAACAAGACGAGTAACTTGTATGAAATGGCGATTAACAACATCAAAGCGGAGCCGCAGATCAGTGCCCTCCACACCACCTTCCACGTGAACAAATCGAGGTACCGCGAATACAGTTTCGACGAAAAGACTCCAATGTGGTTAGCGCTCGCACAACTCTCCACTCACGTGTCCATAGTCACAAACACGGTTACATTGGCCACTATGAAAGCAATTCAATGTTTACGGAAGATGCGCGCCATCAGGAAGCACACGGTGGTCGATATGGAGAATGTGGCCAATTTGTCAGCCGCGGACTTTTGCTCACTTCAAGAAGAGTTGAGGAAGACTGAAAAGGTGGTCATCATTGTTTGGCGTGACACGGATAGTGGCGCGGTTTCACGCACCATGCTGTACGAACTCGCGCAAGCAACTGAATGTAAACAAATAGTTATAGTAACAAACAACGTGGATAAAGTCTACGAATATTTTCCTCACATCGACGTGTTCAGAGACGATACACTAAACTTTACCTCGATGACCACGGTCTCACAAAAAGAACTCAGAAAAAATTGTAAAGTAATATTTCAAGGCGTAGAGCTCAGCTTAGACCTACTGATGGACGACGAGTCGCTTTCGTTTCTAAAAGGTGTCGTTTTAGATAAACTGACTCGTCACGAAGCTATATCCTTTGGCACTGCTCTCGGTGATCCGCGTTACGAGGAAATAAAACATTTTTATATCGAAAGGAACGTTTGTTATATCGGCAAACGTAATGCGCGTTATCTGGTCAGAACATTTTATGATATCGCAGATGACGTAGTTCTCCTGACGGCCCCCCCGGGGATGGGCAAGTCGACGCTACTGACTCGCTTGTCAATCAACACAAAAGAGCTAGACCCGACGCTGTGGATAGTCCGAGTTAACTTTATAAACCACTCCAAACAGTTTCAAAAATGGTGCGACGACGACACACGCGTGGGAGCTGTGGAGGCGTTGGAGTTTTTGTGTCAAGTCGTGATACGCGACGAGAGCGTGTCGTTTAGCGTTCAACTAACAAATAACGAAGCGTTTCTAGTGAACTGTGCGGCGGATGGACTCATGACTTTCGAATTAAACATGTTCCTGTATTATTATAATCGGCAGCGATTGATATTTATTTTCGACGGCTTTGATGAGATCTGTCCGCATTACAAGGATAAGGTTGTTGATTTCCTTAATGTCGTTAAAACACGTTTAAAGAAGAACAAAGTGTGGGTAACGAGCAGACCATACAGCGACATCCTCCCAGATCTACGGAGAGCTTTGGGTAGAGAATTGCAAATGGAACATCTGAGTTATCGAGACCAAGAAACATTCCTTAAGGGCTTCTGGCGAGAAAAGTCCATAAATGAGAAACTCTCTAAACAGCTGGAAAGTTTAGAAACATTCATAGAAAACACCAGCCAGTCGATATTCGAGATACACGAGTGGGTGCAATTCATATTTTTCAATTTTGTTGATGTCGTGCGACACCTGTTGTGTCAGTCGCGTCACACAGATATAGAAGGCTATTTAGAGCACTTCAGGGTCAAACCCGTAGAAGATACTATGTCAGGAATCCCTATAATTTTATACTTTATGGCCAGTTATTTCGTAAATATAGTCGGCAGTGACAAAAAGCGTATGAACTCTAAATTAAACATCAATCTGCATGACGTATATGAAACGTTTGTAGAAAATAAACTGAAAAAAATCCTTTTCCAAGATAAAAATAACATGGAATTATCTAATACGATCACAAGAGGGATGTTAGAGAGAGAACTCCTTGATCGCACGCGTGTTTACAAGAAACTCGCTGCAGACGCTCTCTTTCAAGATTCTATTTTCATGGCATTAAGTTTTAAAGAATTTGAAAACATGACGCCATTAGACAACGAAGAGTTATACAATGAGCTTTATAGAATCAAGACAGGCGCAGACAAGACGGGTCTAATCTCGCACGTTACGGCCGACAGCGTGGCCATGTTCATACACAGGTCATTTGCAGAGTATTTCGCTGCCGAGTATGCCTGTGACATACTCAAAAGCAGAAAGTATGGAAACTCCGCAAAAGTTCTTTGGTATTGTGCATTAACTTTAATCACTGGCGTCCGAGATTGGATAGACGCGAAGAGAAAAATAGACAAAACACTTGAAAATATTTTAAAAGAAATAGAGAAACCATCGCCGCTGTATACCATCGAATACAGTAAATTACTAGCTTTTAACGGCTTATCACAGGCGCAGTGCATCAGAATTTTGGCTTCATCGGAAGAAGACTATGAAAATATTAGTTTTACAGCAATCAGTGACGTGTTCACAAAGAGCTTCTGGGAACGACTCGATCACGCCACTCGTCGAAACATCATTGAATACCTCCAAAGTTATAAGATCAATCAAATGAAAATCCATCTAAAAGCACATTTTTCTGACCGATTTTTATTTATACTGGAGAACAACAGTTTTCACAGAAGTTATACTTTAGATTCGCACTTCAATGAAAGGCTTAACTTCAACAGGCTTCATATCCATGATATCTGTCTCAAAATAGAAATAGTGGGACAAAAAGGAAACGTCCCTGTGTGGGTGCGACTAGAACACAAAGATGGCGATGATTCGATCAACTTCGGCGACAGTGATTTAGAAACTAATAATAAAATTGATACCCGAGCGAACAACACGTGTACATCACACATGTACATACTGTGCGATACTTATGAGTTCACGATGGGCTCCTACTCTACACCTGAATCTGTTCGCGCATTCGATACTTTGATGGCTACCACAGGCACAGTCCGTTGTCGGCTGCAACACTCCGAGCAAAACGTACAGGTATTTGCGGATAGTATGCCTAAGATCTTTTATCGTTTCTAAAGTATTTAGATACAATTTTGTTTGAAAATATAAGTAAAAATTTTTTTTTGACCGACTTCGGTTATGTCGATCTTTATCGCTATCGTGAAATTTTAGAAGAGAAACGTGATCTGAATAATTCCGATTGGCATATTTTAATATTTCGTGATGACTTTTTGGATTCGGACAGCACACAAACTGCCCGATTAAGAATTTTTTTTGTAGAAGCAATACTACGGAGCATTGCTTCTGAATCGCCAACTAAACTTCCAGAACGTTTAACGCCTGACGAACTAATAAGATCTTTCTGGTCTGCCCCATCAACTGATACACTAACTCCTCTAATTGGCGCTTTCATCGTTTATTGTGAAGAGAATGAATTAAAATTTGCCATCAGTAGACCTGCAGATGATATAGAACGACTAAAACGAGTCAAAATGCAACGCTCTAAAATAAATGAAGCATTAGGTGCGGTCAGGACTGCTGTGATAGAGTATCTGCGCTCACTGCGACTGAAAGTTCCCCTTGATTCAGCTGATATTGATATGATGTTAGATATGAGACCGAGGAGCGTCGAGGAAATCGTGGATACCATCCTCGTGTTATGTGAACGATGTGACCAAACAGATCTGTACAAAGTTGTTACGATCGATGACAACAGATACAAGTTAATCAAAGCTCTCGGTAAAGTCCTGACTTTTGACGAGGCATCAGATATGCTCAAGTTTTCTAATCAATTCACAGCGGCTCAGAAGGATGTTAAACTTTTCGAGAAACTGTCGAATAAAGTAAATGATCTCCATAAATATAGATTTAAGTTCAAATATAAAAACTTTTGTGAATTTCACGCGGACTGCGTCGCTACGGCCCGAGAGTTTTTAGATAAGCTGGTGATCTATGGTCAGCAAAGGGCCCATTATCGGGTGGAGAACATTTATTTAGATCACCAACGTCATGGGCCATATGTGATTTACACAATCAATTCTCAGTTGAGGTTGTTGCATTACCACAGTGAAATAGTGAAGTGGTGGACGTTGCCGAGTACTAGCGCGAAACTCGCTTGGATGTTGCGGGGAGATGCTCGTCGCTCCGCCACACGGGACTTGTACAGACGAGCTGCGTATAACGTAACGACAGAACCACTCATTAGCGAGTTGCACTCAAAGTTTCACATGAACTATTTTAAATATTTCGACAATAGTTACTATAAAACAAATTCAAAATGGAAACAAGTACTTGAAATTCCTTGTAGAACGCTCATAGAGACAGACGCAGTCACTGCAACCACTATAGAAGTGATTCACTTTTTGAGAAACAACGATTCGGTCAGCAATTTTACAATATTGGAGTTGAATTCAGTGTTCGCTATATTGTCAGGTAGCGCCCGCTGCTTGCTCTTCGCAGAGTTGAGGCAAACTGACAAAGTCTTGATCGTGGTGTGGCACACACCGCGGCCTGGCACCGGTGAGCTGTTGCATGAACTTGCGGAAGTGATCAAAGATAAAAACATAATTGTTGTAACAAATAATGAATGCCCAGAATACAGACGTTTATTTAGAACGAAGCACGTATTTAACTGCAAATCAGAACTTTGGTCTGCAGCATTAGAAAAAGACATATTAAAAACACCGAAGTGATATTTCAAGGTAATGAGTCAGGTTCGATTCGCTGCTTGACGATATTTGTAGAACTTTCTTAAAATTAGGTGTATTAGATAGTGATAGATCGCAAAGAAACAGAACTTATTAAAATTGAACTAATATTTATATTTCTCTTCGACATTTGTGATAAGCTATGTCCTGATTATAAGGTGAAGGTTTATGATTTTCTCTCTGAAGAATCAAATGTAGGTGACGAGCATACCTACAATGATTTGCTCCCAGAGCGAGTACTGGTCACAGCCTTCAGAATAGAAGGAGAATGGAACAACGTATGTTTGAGATACTGATGCAAGCCGCTGCTAATATAGTTTACTAATCAACCTGTCTTCGAAATGTAGACCTTCAACGACACTTCACAGACTACGAGTACATTAAACACGTGCTCGTTAACGGGAGGTGGTCAGTGGTCGACTCCAATATCTGAAATAATACAGCTAGACTGGGAAGATGATTTTTAACATCACAATCATGGCACGTCACTACATTAACGTAATCAGTTGGAACAAGAGAGCTTAAGGTAGTCGCCACGCTACATCTAGGTGACGCGCGAATCTCTCTGTCCCCGTGGTAAGGAATGTTTGTTTATTGTATCTGAATATCTGACTTTGAAAAAGAGTGGCCAAGAGTTTCTTTGCCAGTATTCTTCTCATAAGGTTCTACGCATTTTGGAAACTGAAAGTTATAATAATATTGTATATAAATTTATATATATATATATATATATTTATACATATATATATATTTAAAAACATAATTATATATACGAAATATAATTATAAAATAAAATTATTAAGACGTATGACTTTAACCCTCTCCTGAGAGGAGACCCGAGCCCAGCAGTGGGACATTATGAAATGGAAATAATAATAAATTCTGCGACTCAAAATTACTAGACACATTAATAACAATTCGATAATTTCTTTCTCAGAATGCATGTAAAAGTGGGACCCGTGGCACTAAAAAGTACCTTATCATAGACATGACCATAAGCCAACAGGTACGTCTTAATCGTAAGTCTGACGACATGTTAGATAGATTGTTTTTGTTTATTTTCTGTTTAAAAAAAAAAACTCCCGCATTAGGAATATACATTCCTGTGTCACGGGGATCTTTACAAACATACGTGAAACGGACACAAAGTACAGCCAGACTTAGAACAACAATTTATGGATCACACAAAGTGTTGTTCCATGTAGGATTTGAACCCACAACACTTGGCGCAGTAGGAAGCGGTGTGTCGACCACTGAAACTACTAGGCTAACCGTGTAGTCAAATAATTCTAAGAAGGCTTATGATTTGGTGCCACATACGTGGCTTTTGAAGGTGATAGAGTTGTATCTAAAGACACAACTCTGTGCACTTTCTTGAAGTCATGTATGAGGCAATGGAGAACAGTACTTCGCTATCTTGGATGTCTGCAGACTGTGGTTAACGATGTACCAATAAAGATCAAGTAGGGAATATTTCAAGTTGAATCTGAGTCTCTTGTAGTTTTATCTGGATTTGGACCCTCTGAGTATTCTATTAGAGGGTTCAGGGCTAGGCTATAGGTTGCAGAAAGATGATCAAGTTCTATCTCATCTCCTCTGTATGGATGATTTGAAACTACTTGCCCCCACTAAATTTCAATTGACAGCGTTACTAAAGGTCACTGAAAACTTAAGTAATTCTATCAAGATAGAATTTGGTGTAGGCAAGTGTGCAATCGTGTTTTTTTTTTATGGTATATGGGGTAAACGAGCAGACGTATCGCCTGATGGTAAACGAATACCGTCGCCCATGGACACCCGTAATACCAGAGGTGTCACAAGTGCGTTGCAAGCCTTTGGGGGATGGGGACGGGGATAGGGGGAGGGATTGGAGTACGGCCTTCGGTATCCTCACTCACTCGATGAAGCACAGCGCAAGCGCTGTTTCACACCGGTTTTCTGTGAGGCTGTGCTATCACTCCGGTCGGCCGGCCCATTCATGCCGAAGCGTGGCTCTCCCACGGTAATGTATGTAAAGAAGGGTGTGATTGAGGAATCTAAATGAGAAGAGCTTTTAGATTCCGCATAACTTCTATCCCTGTCTGCCACCGAAACCTACAAGTATTTAGGTTTTTCACAATCCTTGGGAATACCAGAATCTAACATGAAGCAAACTTTGCAGGAACGCTTCTTTGGCCGCCTGAAAAAAGTACTAAAAATCTCTTATCAGGAGGTAACAAGGTGATGTATTCCTTTGGTGTACTTAGATGGACTGAGACCGAATTAGATACCCCTACCTAATCGCGTGATATACAATCTTAGAGAATATTTTCTACATACTAATGTGGGAGTGCATCGCAGTGTGGTTGCTATGAATACCGGGTTCACTTCACTCTCTCTGGCTAAAGAGAATTGGCGCAAACCTGTAGTACTTAGTACTAATGATCGCAGGGAGGTATAGAAGAGCAAAGAACTCCATGGCCGTTTTTATCGGGGGCCCGATATAGACTTCAAAGTATCGACCTTCTGGCGACGGTGATCTCTTCAGAGAAACCGAAGGTTTTGTTTGCGCGATTATGGACGAAGTTATCATGACAAATAACTATCGGAAGTATATCCTGAAAGATGATACGGTTGATATCTGTCAGGTATGTCACCGTCCCGGGGAATCTATTAGACAAATTATTTTTGGTGGTTCTCGTCATCCTAACGGCGATTATTTGCACAGGCACAACCAAGTAGCCAGGATCAACAGTACATCAACAGCTTGCCCTTAAATACAAAATTGTGAATCAAAGGTGTCATCTACAGGTATGTGCCCGAACCAGTTCCCGAGAGTAATCGTGCTACGTTATATTGGGATCGATCTATTATCACAGACAGGACTATTGTTGCCAACAAGCCTGATATTGTGGTGATAGATCGATTATAGCGCCGCGCAATGATTGTCGACATCGCCGTTCCTCATGACGAGAATCTCGTGTAAGTTAAAAAAGGAAAACAAATGAAATATTTGTATTTATGGTGTGTGTGTGCGCGTGTGTAAGCTGTGCTGTGTTATATTATTAAATGTGGTCCTTCAATCTGGTATATTTGCATGCACTAGCTGCGAGACGAGTGGAGTAACACAATGGAATTTTTATTAAAAAGTTTCTAATAAATATTAGGTTTCTAAAATTGTGTGTTTCTTACCCCTTAACCAAGATATAAGTATTTCATTAATCTTAAGAATTTATACAGGCACGGGCAAGGGGGTTCACTTGCACTCTCCATATTCTCCACTCCCTTAGCATGTTCTTTCGTCCCAGAGGGGTGCAAAGGCACCCAGTTGCACCCCTATCTGGAGAATAATACTTTAAATAATTAGGGGAGTCCCAGAGAGATTAGCGGGTGGGAGACAATAGCCAGTGCTCATAGAATCATTGTAGAACTATTATTGGCAGAGCCACACTTCTCACAAAATCACACCACGACATCACATGTCGTGATGTGATCCGCAATCCTAACGTGGTTACGTTTTATGTTGTGACTGCCGCCACAGGTAGACCCGCAGTCCAAACCGCGCAGACCCACCTGCGGATCGGAATACAGACCAGGTCATTCCGATCTAAACGTGTAACGACCGGATATGTCCTTCACACCGATCGGTTTGTATGTAAACAACTTTTGTTTATTATACTCATACGTGTAAAGAGATAACATACTTTAAATGTGTTTTATAATCATAAAAAATGGGTAACTACGGGATCCTATTCTAAGCGTGGCTTGACACGCACTTGGTCGGTTTTATTCAAGATGATTGATTCAATACTTCCATTAATATGCAGAATCAATTATTTTTTAGCGATTATAACTTGCAGAAAAAGAAAAGGATTGATCAAACTTATTCTAAATACGTCCTTAAAGTAATCAACAACCCATAGTGTCCCACTGCTGGGCTCTGGTCTCCTCCCAGGAGAGGGTTAAGGCCATACGTCTCTACGCTGGCCAAGTGCGGGTTGGGGACTGGCATGACTACGTTGTCTTACCGTACGTACTTGCTACGTAATCTTACCGTTGGATGTTTTCAAGCCGCCCAAAGGCCTCCAACTAAGTTTCACGATTGTTATCGTGTGATAACAACTGGGACCGACTGCTTAACGTGACCTTTCGATCACGGAGACGCTCATGGTAACACGCCACCACTGGTCACCCATCCAGGTACTGACCGCGCCGTCAGTGTTTACCCTCGGTGATTGTTTCCAATCACCGAGTGCAACTGGGCTATGAGCGTTTTTTTTTAAAGTAAATTCGTATCTTTTTCAAAAATCTATCTAAACCGCCGTTAATCAACACTTGCGACACCCACAAGGCAACAGATAAAGCTACCCCGTATTCTTAATCCGTCACTACACGGAAACAATGTAAAAACTATAAAGACATACTTAAAACTCGAATCCTTAAAAGTATGAATTGATAATAATAAAAAGAGATAAACAAGTCACAAGGGCGGTCCGTTCACCCAGACCGGCTCGGCGGAGAGGAGAGCACATTTTTACCACTTGTTAGTATTATTATTATTTATAGACTAGTAGGCCAACTTTCGGGGGATTGTTGATTAGGTGTTGAGGTATGGTCCTCCGGTATCCTCACTCACTCAGTGAAATATTATATACATATTGTCGTGTCAGATACAGTGGAAACATTTCCGAAAGCAGTCCAAGCACGAAATAAAAGGCGCGTGTTTAACAATGTTAATGAAGCTGAATTAAGTCTGGATGAGAATAGTACAGATTTGAATGATAATCAATAAATTCACCGCGATTCTCTAACTAACCTATTTATCGACAGTTGCCATCCTCTAATCTACCTAACCTACCAACAGTTAGTTGCGAAATGAAACCCATGGTTCTCAAAACTCTCCAGATCACACTACTTACGTAAAATATAAAATAATAATGAAAACAAATCTGTACTATTAATTACATTTAATTAACGTTAAACAATGCTTAATAAATGAAGTGATTCTGTGATCTGAATAAGTAACATGATTATTATACAGAATAGTTTTTATTTCTTTTAAAGTCACTGATAACCTTTCTTTGGCCGTAATAGCGCAACGATAGTTGGTAGACTTTTAGTTATGCACACTCCTAACAAATCTGTCAATTAAAAATAACTGCATGTGAGAATCTCATAAATTAGCTATCTGCCTTCGATTCCTCGTAAATATTATGAAACTCCCTATGGATTAGACGACTTTTCCAAATATTTTTTGCCCATATTGCTCTCCGCTTGTGCTTTCGTTTGTTTTGTTCTACCTTAAGTAATCTTACTAACAAATACATTTCTTCATCGGAGCTATCTAAATCCATGTTTCAAAAAGCACACGTTAATACACCTACAGAAGCGTAATATACACCTATAGAAAAAAGTACTCTTTGCCATTTGGATTACAATATACAACTTTAAAAAATCGTGCATCGCGCCCTTTCTACCAACACGCCACCAGCGCTGCCAGCAAAAATGCCGCGCTTGGAACATCAATCGGTGGCCGCGTCGGTCCGCGCACTCCACGCTTCCACGACAACATTACTGAATCTAGTCGAGACACTTTGAGTGCCGCGAATATCAGATCATCGAAGCACTCCAACTTGGGGGTACAATTAGGTGATTATACTTCTAGGGGTATTTTTAGGGTTTTTTGAATGTTATTACATTTACAGTTTTTATTTGCTGATTAAAAATGTCCAAGTATCTATTAACCTTGGGAGAACCAAAATTAGCCTATCATATTTAGGAATTGATTTAGCGACTTATCTCCACCTCGCACAAGTAGGTACTTATAGTCTTATACCAAAGCTATTCTGTGACAAATGGTGTCATTATGCCTATACTTCTTGAAAAGTAAACAAATTGAGTGTTACCTAAATTTTATGTACTATGACGCACCTTTTGGATAATTAAATGGAATACTTGGTGTCGACACATCGAGTGAAGTCCAGTTAAATGGCTATTTGGAGGATAAGACTAAGCTGGCCTCGAAGAAGCTCGGCGTTCTCAACAGATCGAGGCGGTTTTGCACTCTGGCCCACCGCCTTCTGCTTAATAAGGCGCAAGTTCGGCTTCATGGAATACTGTTCTTATTAATGCCCAGTACCAGCTTCTCCCACTGGGCCGCGTCCAACGGAGCGCAACTCCAATCGTTGACTGCCAAGATGTTTCAAATCGGTTAGACTCTAGCGCTGCGTAGCGATGTGGATCGCATGCATGCATTCTATTGTTTTTGCTATGGGAAGTGCTCCGAGGAATTGTTTGAACTAATCCCTGCCGCCACTTTCCGCCATCGTCCTAACACAGTTCGCAGTCCACAACTGTGCGCTTTTCTAGAAATTTTCTGCCTCGCACAACAAAACATCAGGCGGTCCGTCTGCTCGTTTCCCGCTTATCCCACAAAAAATATTTAAATAACGGAGTTAATACAAGTAACAGAATCATTTTACCCGAAGGTGAAGACATCTCTACAAATTGTTCTGGCAGTGCCTTAGTAAATTGCTACAATTGGAAGGTCACAATTCAGCACATAAAAAACGTCTATCATAAAAACCAGATTGGTCCCCCTTCCAACCCCCCCTGGCCCAGAACCTGGGTACGCCCATGTGGACATACCTAGTTGTGGTAGATCTTTCTGTGCCCGTAGGCACACACGTCACCACCACAATAAATAAATTCAATGACACCTTAATTATGCCAAATCGTCCATGTCCAGCCATTTGGGCTGTAGGGGCGGAAAGCCCATACACCACAGATAACATTACAGTGACTAGGGATGGGACACTTCCTGTCGTAGTGATGAGCTAGTGCCAGTCCAACACATACAGACGCTCGAAGAATAATACCCTCCTGACGCAGGCGGGTAAACAATAATGAATATAAATAAATAACAATTTCGTACGTCTGACAAACAGCGCCATCTAGCCTCAAACTAAGTAAAACTTGTACTCTGATAGGTAGAACGAGTGATAGAATATTTATACACTTTTTTTTGTAAATACATACATAATATAAAAAAAACACCCAAGTTCCAAAACAAATACTTGCAGATCATACAAAGATTTGGTCCGACCCGGAAATCGAACCCGAAACCTCAAGCATAGCAGTCGCATACTCTACCACTGCCCCAAAGAGGCAGTTAAAGTAGAGAGTCATGTAGATACGTGTCGTAAGGATTAGGTAGGGACTATCTTGAGTTTATATCGAACCACTAATTGATTCAACGAAGCGATATGAACGATAAGACAGCGATATAGCGCAGAGCGCGCCGCCACCAAGTGACATCAGTCGGCTGTTGCCCTTGTCGTGACTGTGAGTGTTGCAACATACAAATTGGCGGAGTAAAGGAGTGACGTGGTAGTAGTTGCCGACGGCGCAAGTGATCCAAGTATTCAATGTAACCAAGTCACGGAACGTGTCAAATGCGCTGCGATTGAAACCTAGGCTGCATCGGATTGAACAGATGTTGGTGCATTTGGCTCCGATCCAGATAACTGTTTCTCTTCATCGTTACTTATTTTGTGCGTAGAACTACGGTAAGTAAACAAACATAGTATCTATACATATCTATACAATTAAATAAAATATTAAAATAACCGCTTTTAGCAAAATTCTTATCTATTATACACACGGTAATCTCTGGAATGGCTGGACCGAATGTGACGGGACTTTCACTGGCAGACAGCTGGTGGTATAAGGAGTAACTTAACTTACTTTTTTTAGACTAGCTTTGCCGCGGTTGCGGTACAACAATAAACGCGGGTAAACCCATGGGGCTCAGCTAGTTAAGAATAATTTTTCACTAACAATGTATGTCACGTTGCTTGAGTAAATAAAGAATATTTATAATAACTTATATCTTCCTCCTGCCTTTTGTCATTCAAAACACTCTATTCATTGATTAAGAAGATTATTTGGGGTCGGCTACCAGTTTAACATAACTTTTTCATCAGGCATCTGTCCTCCGCAACCCTGAGGGTGAACTGACTTCGAAGGTTGAAGTAGTTGTTAGTATATTCGAGGGCACTGACTTCCCAATAATTATTGCCGTAAGTGTTTATAACAACCGGGACCGGCGGCTTAACGTGAAACACCGCCAAAGATCCATACTCCCGGCTATTATACAAATTCTTGGGACACATTTGAACCCTTGCTTGTCCCGCCGGTAGTGCTACTTCAAATGTAATAGAGAACTTCACTTAAATTCGTCTGATATCTATTATTGTGTATGTACTAAAATATGTGTGTGTCGTACGTCATACAGCAAGTGCGCCGATCACGTGGTCGGGCGCGTCATTCAATTCCCCACTCGCTCCGTTACGAGACTAACTCTACTCGGTTTAATCTGTATGCACCTACAGGATGTAGATGTTGTTAGAATATCTTCAACGCAACTGACCAGCCAAACCATCTTGTTGCAGGCTCCACGGAACTGACGAGAGACAGGAGCAGAATAACACACTAAATATATTCACTGTGGTGGCCCTTGCGTTATACACAAGATGCACACGGCTCAAGATGCAATGAAGCCTGTCACACCAGAGTATATGATATTGTAATTACATCAAACTATCACCCGAGAGCCTCGGTGTCAAGATTGTAAGTTAGTAGAGTTAAAATAATAAGATATTAATCGTGAATGACTGATTAAGTTGTTGCTGTAATCCTATATTCTATAAGTTGAGGTGGAAAAGTTCACCCCTGGCTTGGATACTGAGGGGTTGGGTATGATGACACAGTGCTGAGATAATTGTAATGGCAATATTTTATTTTAATTTTATTATTTCTTTTGTTATTATTTTACTTTATGAATTTTTTTTACTTAATTTAACTTACATCGGTATTATAATTTGTAAAAATGTATCCTGTACCCTTCTAATTGCACTGTTGCATATTTTATATTTTGTGGCAGCCCAAGATACAAGCGTAGCTTAGTTTGGGTGCTACAAGCAAATACTGTAATATTCTGTACAAATATTTAAATAAAATTGAATTTAAATTCCGTGGAAGAGCATACAAAATACTACTTGTATTTACTCCGTCATCCCAATGCTTTCAAAGTACTACTGCTTAGCTCTGAAAAAAAAACAGCTAAGTGCGTGTCAGGCCAGGCATAGAACAGGGTTCCGTAGTCACCCATAATGGCGCGTGGGTTTAGAAGGCCGGGTTGGTATTTATTACCATGAATAATGTTTACTTGTTATATTTGTACGAAGTATTCCAAATTAGAATGGAATAGAATAGAATAAACTTTATTGTACACCAATTGATACAGATATATTTGAGCTAAACAATATAATGACCATGTACAAATGGCGGCCTTATCGCTAAAAAGCAATCTCTTACAGGCAACCTTTAGATACACAAATCGACTGTAGAAACACAAAATCATGGGTAGTATTGGTGTTTAAAATAAATATAATAATCTACTCAATTCAGATAAAATTACATAAACTAAAATATTGAGATTTTAATACATATTAATGCAAATAAATAGAACATACAAAAATAATGCACAATAACCACAATTTTATAGTAAAGAAGTGCAAATGATAAAATATTTTTAAGCAGATAATAAATTACGAAACTAAGAAATGTTCTTGGACCATTTTTTTTAAATAGGCAGAGATTTAGCTCGCTTTATAGCCATTGGCAAAGCATTCCATTGTCTTACAGCCTGTACAGTGAACAACTCGTCGAAAAATCTGGTACAATACGTTGGGACTGCAAGTTCCAGAGATTCGGATGACCTCAAGGATCTTGTATATGTATCACTGAGGAAAACAAAGCGTTCTATTAAATATAATAAGGTGGAATGCACGGATTAAATAGAATACCATAAAGTATGGAAAGAATATGAGCATTGCGTCGAAGGCGAATTGGGAGCCACTTAAGCAGGTTGCGATATTCAGATACATGGTCAAATTTGCGTAGTCCAAATATCAATCTAAAACAAAAGTTTTGAAGGCGCTCAAGTTTGTCGAGTTGCTCCTCCGTTATATCAAGATAGCTGACATCAGCATAGTCGAGTATAGGAAGAAGAAGAGATTGTGCAAGTGCAATTTTTGTTGTTGTTGGGAGAAAATTGCGAAGTCTTCGTAAGGTGATAAAATGAAGCTACTGATCTATTCACTTATACTCTCAGATCCATCATTGAATTGCGTAGTAAAACTGTTAACGTTCCTTGTAAGGCTCGAATATTAAAACCATGGATAACACCTGGACTACTTAGATGCGTACGTAATCGTGACAGCATGCACTTGAAGCATAAAAAACAACCAAACAAAACAATCCTAGAAATCACATATAAGCGCTATCGCAATTTCTGCAATAATCTGCTCAAAACACTTAAACGTGATTATGAAAGATCCGAATTTGCTAAATATAACAAAAACCCTAAAAAAATGTGGGAAGTAATTAAAACAGTTACTGACACTGCTGCCACATCTTCCAATGCAGATGACCTACTAAATACACAGGAAAACAAAACTACAGCAATTAATCACATTAATAGTTACTTTGCTAACATTGGTAATGAATTAGCCGGTAAAATAAAACCAACACACAGGATAAAATCAAATTCCAAAATTAATTCCTCGCCATTACAATCGATGGGCTTATTTGAAGTTGACGAAAGAGACATAAACCGAGTTTTTAACGGCCTCTGAACAGATATAGCTGCAGGATGGGATGGCATTCAGACAAGTGTTTTAAAAATCTGCTGGACTGTTTTTGGTACCAGTGATAACACACATATGCAATTTAGCAATGAGATCTGGTACTTTCCCTAGGGCTCTCAAAAGATCAGTTGTAATACCAATCTTCAAAAAGGGTGACACTGGTGAAGTGGGTAATTATGGACCCATATCTATACTTCCAGCCCTATCTAAGATATTGGAGAGAGTCCTCAATAATTATCTTATAGGCTTTCTGGAAGATAAAAACATTATTTCTAAAAATCAGTTTGGCTTCAGAAAGGGCTTGTCTGCTGATGATGCGGTGTCATCATTTACGAGCCTGGCGGTTCGTAAGATAGATGATAAACGAAAATGTCTAGGAATATTTCTTGACCTCTCCAAGGCCTTTGATACGGTATCCATCCCAATTTTAGTAAATAAGCTTGAAATGGTGGGTGTCAGAGGAGAGGCCCTAAAAATTTTCACAGATTATTTGAGGGACCGCACTTAATGTGTTCGTATTGGATTACATACCAGTAACGAAGTTTCAGTATATTGTGGGGTCCCTCAAGGGAGCATATTGGGCCCTACTCTCTTCACGATTTATATTAATGAACTTTGTAATATCTCATTGCCCAACTCTTATATCTGTTCGTACGCTGATGACACTGCCATTTTCGTTTACGGTAATACCTGGTCTGATGCTGGAATCATTGCTGACCGAGCAATTAGACTCACAATCAGCTGGCTTGCGCATAACCTACTGACCTTAAATATTGAAAAAACCTGCTATTTGACTTTTGCCATTAATCCATCTAGCCAACCAGCGGCAGACTCCATCAAAATAAAAGCTCATACATGTCCTAGCAATAGTCACACATGCTCATGCCCCTCCTTAACAAGAACCTCACCCACAAAATATTTGGGTGTTACCCTTGATTACTGGCATGAACATGTACAAAATTTGACTGCTAGGGGTAGAAAACTAATATACGTTTTTAAAAACTCCTATAAACCGTAACTCAGCGGATCTGGCTACTCTTAAATCTGTTTATAAATCCCTCTGTGAATCTATCATCACACACTGTATTCCAATCTGGGGAGGGTCTAACTACCTACTACCTAAGACTAGGTTCATAGATCTGGAGCGTGCGCAGAGAGCGGTCCTTAAGGTCATTTTTCGGAAACCTTTTAGATACCCTACCAGTCAACTCTATAAGGATGCAGCATGCCTGACAGTTAGACAACAAGAAGAAACCTCGAGTATCAAAGTGCAAATATATATAACAAACTACACAAGATCGTATATCTTCAATCCCATATAAAGTTCAAACTCAAAGTAAAAATTGAACAACGGCTACACACTATGGATTATCATGACACAGAGAGCTTTTGTAGTTTGGTAAGGCAAACGTGACTATACATACTCTGAGACGAGCACTGTAACCTTTTTGCACACTCGTACACACTCTCACACACACAAATATTTATTTATTTATTTATTACTTTATGCACAATAACATGCATCGGCGGACTTAATGCCTAAGGCATTCTCTGCCAGTCGACCGATTGAGCGATGCAGAGATATAGTGAGGTAGGTGCACCTAAAAGAAATTATAGCTATAGTGGTAGATTTATATATATACATATGGTTTTCATGAATACTATAATAAGTTTAAATTAGCATAAATACATACACATATACACATACATATATACACTTACACATATTATACATATATATAACAAATATATACAGTAATACATACTTAGACATACATATATATTTATTATTATAGGATACAAATTTATTATCCGATGGCTAACTAAGACCCTGTTGACTCCGCCAGTTCAACCAGTAAAAGCTCTTTTATCTTGGACTTAAAAGTATAACGGTTTCTAGCCGTTCTGACCTGGAGAGGAAGCGCATTCCACAAGAGAACAGACTGGACAAAGAACGAAGAGCCCATAAAAGCAGTAGTGTGTGAAGGACAAAGGAGGAGGAGATTGTTAGCAGAGCGAAGGTTTCGGTTATGGTTATTGCATAAAAGTTGAAAATTAAATTAGTCGGAGAGGATGAATTGAGGATAGTATACAAGAAAGTGAGTGCGAAATACACGCAGACTCACACATGCACATACAAGAACACACACACACACACACACACACACACACACACACACGCACGCACGCACGCATGCACGCACGCACGCATTCACGCACACACGCACGCACGCGCGCGCACACACACACACACACACACACACACACACACATTTTTATTATTCACATATTTTATAAAACAACAACCCATAATGTCCCACAGCTGGGCTCGGGTCTCCTCTCAGGAGAGGGTTAAGGCCATACGTCCCCACGCTGGCCAAGTGCGGGGTGGGGACTGGCAAGAATACGTTGTGGCTACGTGAATCTTGCCGTTGGATGTTTTTAAGCCGCCCGAAGGCCTCCAACTAAGCTTCACGACTGTTATCGTATGATAAGAACCGGGGCCGACTGCTTAACGTGACCTCCGAATCACGGAGACGCTCATGGTAACATGCCACCAGCGGTCACCCATCCAGGTACTGACCGCGCCATCGTTGCTTACCCTCGATGATTGTTTCTAATCACCGAGTGCAACTGGGCTATGAGCGCCTCTCACATATTTTATAACTATCAACTATTATAAGCCATCAAACCATATATCATTAGTATTTTTATAAACTAAGTTCACCTAACTTGCATCGTGCTAAGCGGAGCCACTGCTCCTCAAAATACAGGAAATCCTAGTTTGAGGATCAGGGGTCTCATATAATTCTTTGCCATACTTGTTATATAATTTGTTATTGTAAATGGAATAACCGTGTTACTTTCTTGTTGTATGGTTAAATTTATGCAATAAACTATTATTATTATTATAAGTTGAGCCTTCGATGAGTTCACTACAACTCCATAATTATCGCTTCACTCACATACGCGCGCCAGACCGTGACTAATATTAGAGAAAGCCTCCGGTAGTTTATGTAATGGTGCTTGTGTATAAATTTGAAAGTCATCTACATAAAGGTAGTAGAAAGAAGATAATGACTTAGAGATAGAATTTATAAATATAGTGAAAAGCAAAGGAGATAAAACGCCACCATGTGGGACTCCAGGAGAAGTTTTGCACCAGGAAGATAAAGATTCTCTCAGGCGCACCCGCTGCCTTCGCCTAAACAGGTAACTCTGAAACCAATCAACTACCGTCGGAGATATGCCGATAGAGCGCAATATGCCCAGGAGAATGTGAAAATCTACACTATTAAAAGCATTACTAAAGTCTAATAAGAAAAGAACCGTGAGATTTCTGTTCTCCATGCCGTGCCTGATGTCGTCCGCACTCACAGTACTATGACCCGCACGAAAACCGGATTGCAAAGGATTTAGAAGTTGATTTCTATTGAGGGATGAATTCAATAAGGTGGGCACAAGGGGTTCTAGGACTTTCAAGAGGAAGAGCAATATAGAAATGGGACGATACTCGGATAAGGAGGTAGGATTATTCTTTTTATGTAGTGGAATAATAATGGCTTCTTTCCAAGTCTCTGGAAAAGTGTGGGAAATAAAGGAGTCATTTAGAATATAGCATTTGGCAGGTAATAATTCCTTAAGAATAGCCTGGATTACGTTACGGCTTATACAATCACTCCCAAAAGCATTGGAAGATATGGACATAATACACTTCTCAACATCACAAGTAGTTAGTTGATTAAAACAGAACGGTAATCAGGAACTGGAAGCCTGCAAAGGTATTGTAAGGTTTTGCCTTACTGGTCTGGTTAAATGAAGACGAAGAAGAGTAGTGGTGGTTTAGCACCTCGATGTCAATTTGTTTTGAATGTGAGTATAAATGTAACTTACCTACTCCTAATGCTTAGAGAAATTTCCAAATTTTAGCTGGGTCTCCGTTCTCGACCGATTTATGAATGTGTTGGCGTTGTGCTTTCCTAAAAACTTTACTGCAGATGTTTTCGTTGGTTGAATATTTTTCCCGATTGCTAGATAATAGTTGGGATTTGAACTTACTTTTGGCTACAGCCTTTCTAGATATTATTTTTTTTATTTCATCTGTCAGCCACTGTGCAGGCAAATGTTGTAACCTCACAGCCAGCACACAGCAGCATGCGTGTCATAAAGGCTATTTAATTTCATATTAAAAAAGTTGATTTTGTCCTCGTTTGCATCCATTCCTGATAGCAAATTCCACTCAATTCCAGCGACATCTCGATGGAGTCCTTCCAGGTTCATATCCTTAAAATTGCGCTGCATAAGGATTTTGACTTTAGGCTTAAGAGGGCGAAGTTTGTAAAAGAAAAACATTAGGTCATGGTAGGAAAATTCATCAGCTGAGTACTGTACATGCTTAGCAACTGAATTTGGGGAGGAGACGAGTACAAGGTCTAGGAGGAACGGAGTAGAATTAGGAAACTGGTGAGTATCATTCAAAGGGAGAACAGACAAATCACATGACTGGACTATACTGGAGAAAGTGGAAGATCGGTGATCACCCTTTAACAGACATGTGTTAAAATCACGCATAATGATACTGTGACTGTAAGCGGGTCTTGTACGTTCTAGGAGTTATTCAAATGATGATAAAATGTTTGTATGTGAGGAAGGACAATAGTACACACCTACTAGTATCTTGGTATAACAGATCTCAACTTCCAAAAATATATGTTCACCTGTGTTCGTTGGTGGTGGTTGTGCTGACAAGCCTATGATTTGAAAAGGAAAGTTATTTCGTAGGTATATGGAAACACCTCCCCCAACACCATTTGATCTATCATTTCTAATTAAATGAAAGTCGGGAAGGGAGTAAGCTGTAGACGGAAGACATGGTTTCAGCCATGACTCAGAAATAAGAATGGCATGGATATTCTGACAGTTAAAGGAACTCAGCATCTCTGGGAAATGGGCCGGAATACTCTGTGCATTTATGTGGACTTCATTAAAATTCCTGATTACATCCGAAAACTGGACCTGGATCACTGCTGTCTCCTAAATTTTTCATAAACTAATGAACACTATATATATATATATATATATAGTGTTCATTATATATATATATATGTTGTGTATGTAAAGTAATATAATGGTAAATATGTACTAGTTTGTTTTTTTTCATTTAGTCCACCTGCCAGTTGTGTTATTACAAATAATATATTATCTTATATTTTTAAAAAAAATACAAACACCTTAAAAACTCAAAGAGGAAATGAGAGTGATAATAGTTATAATAAACAACCAAGAAAAAATAAAAGTTAAGCAGAGTAAACAACTACAATAGGTATAACCATAAACGTTATCTCGACTATAATTGATTCATCACAAGAATCGACATTTACAAAATGCATAAAAGAAACGAGAATATCAGTTTCGACAAGAAATGTTGAAGTGAATCGGTTCGCGTGTATTGTCAAATTATCAACTATGGCCTGTCTGTCAAAAGTGTCATATCATATTAAAACAATAAAAATGAATGAATTCAATTCATTCCCATTCGCCTGCGTAAAATTCGGGCCAGGGTCTCATCAATATGCGAATGTGAATTAGACGAAGGCAGTTTGGACCACATATTTTTTAATTGCAAGAAAAACAATCCATCTTTGGACTTATATGG
The DNA here is from genome assembly GCA_003709505.1 of Hyphantria cunea. Taxonomy (NCBI): domain Eukaryota; kingdom Metazoa; phylum Arthropoda; class Insecta; order Lepidoptera; family Erebidae; genus Hyphantria; species Hyphantria cunea. Next base: position 286,458 of record PKRV01000646.1, read on the forward strand.
CTTTTTAAGAAACTTGAAGATCCCTGCCCCTATTAATTTCTCTTCTCTTTTAACCTATTCATCGCCAGAACGCATTCAGGCGTTAGTGATTTTCATACGTCGTAATACCATTAAACTTAATCAGTTTTCCTTCTTTCTTTTTCACTTTGCTATATTTGGTTTAAAAAAAATAAAAAGATTTCATTCATTGCTGTGATATAACCTTCAGAGCATTTTTATTGTTCTTAAAATAACGAATCCTTTACATTCATATGTCATTGGCTGAATTGTCGACATCGGCACAGTTTGCCATATCCAAAAAAAAAACAATAAAGCTTTAGATGATGAGTTTAGGTAGGTGAAATTAGAGGTATTTTGAAATAATGAAAGAGTATGACAACAAACAGTAAGTTCAGGTATAAGATAAATCGATTCCTGAATATAATGAGCAACATAAAAATACCTGTTCGTGATTAATTATCAACGCGGAAACAACGCAGACTTTACTTTTTATTCACGGCCCGCCTGGATTTTGTCGTGGCTTATAGTTCTCCTTCATCATCAGCCTATCGCAGTCCACTGCTGGACATAGGCCTCTCCAATTTCACGCCACTTAGTTCGATCTATGGCTTCTCGCATCCAGCTCCTGCCAGCCGTCTTGCGCAAATCATCGCTCCACCTGGCTTGTGGACGTCCTACACTACGTTTGCCGAGACGCGGTCTCCACTCAAGAACTCGTTTACCCCAACGGTTATCGGTTCTTCGGCAAATGTGGCCA
>PKRV01000646.1:290239-320989 GCA_003709505.1 Hyphantria cunea
TTTTGGGCAGTTGGCGGTGTACTTCAATACATCGAAGTTCTGAATTATCTACAAAGGTGTATTAACACATATTTTTTATGTGAAGCATAAGCAGAATTCAAGAGTGGTGGTCACCGTACTAATTGCGATTGCATACAGAGCAACAATGCAGCATGGTCACCTGCACTATGGCGTCTTAGTGATGCTTCTGCATCATTGGGCCTCGCGTTCACCAACAAAACACGACCGCACGAACGCTGTTATTTTGCGTTGATTTTCTGTGCGAGGATAATACCGCCCTGGTCGAGCCGGCGCGTTCGTGTTTAAACCAGGGTGGTTCTACAAAGTAAAAAATAAATAAAATAAAAATAGCTTTTATTTACTCTGACTTTTGCACAATTCGTAATATAATAAAAAATATGAAACCATGTTAACTATACTCAACTATACGACATAAACTTATTGCATCACTTACTCACTCATACTTAACAATATATAACATTCAATAACAAAAAAACGGCGGGTAGTCGCCTAGTTATTATTAANGCATGCGAAGCGTACAAATCGCCATAGAAGCTCTCTACTTCCGAAAGGACAGCCAGCTTGGAAGCAACGACTTCTCCGCTTACTGTGGTCAGCTTCGTCAAATGGCTTCTTCCAAGAGATTTCACAAACACTTTTGACCCCCGATTCTGCTCGATTGCTTTTTCAATCAAAAGAGTGTTGGAGCATCGGAGGTCGTGTCGTACACGCTTACTAATCTCTCGGTTTAGAGTCCGTTTTGCCGATGAAGTGACTGGCGGGTTCTCACGTCTTTCCTTCATTAACCCTAGTGTCTTTGTTAGTTCTCCTTCAAAGTCTATCACGTGGACACCGTTTAGCTTTTAGAGGGGGGGCGTCGTATTTTAACAAAAATATGCTGCTTAAAGTTGAATATCGCGCGAAAAGACCTATCTAATGGCATCCCACACTATGGGATCGACGCGAGACGTAAGTCATCCCCACTGTAGGAACGTGTTTGGTATATGTATAATATATTTCACGATTTTATTTTAGCACTTTGTGTTCATGGTAAATACACTTTGAATGGATGAAATGAAACTTTGCATGGATATCATGCAAAGTTTCATCTCTATAACACTGACCGTTTGGAAACAAAGCCGAGGACGGACGGACGGACATGGCGAACCTATAAGGGTTCCGAGGCATGAACTACAGGACCCTCAAAAGAGATCCATAGTTTATAAAATTGGGTCCCACTTAATTAGTCAGTTTACTTTGTATAGGCACCAACATACTAAATGATTATCCAAGAAGCATAGGCATAATACCACCATTTGTTGCAGAGTTCACCATGACAATATCTTACATTTTCAGACTGGCTGTCGTTTAGCTAGCGTCGGTGGACGAGGGTCCGACCCTCTTCCCCGTGCCACCCCCATGGACTACCAGAAGCGGCTCGGCACCTCTGGCGTCGAAGGACAGCTTTACGAAACGAAAGTGATCGCTCTGATAATGTTGAGGTTACTGCACGACGAGCGCGTGGCGGACTTCTGCCTGGCCACCAACATGGAGGGTATGGGCGCGTTCGACGACATCTGCTTCAGAGTGAGCGTGGTGGGGCGAGAGAGGCCTCTCCTGCTCTTCGTCCAGCTTAAACACAAGATACACGACGATGCGACTCTCACGATACACGACAACAGCACCGATCTAGTCAAGTATATCGATAGCTTTATTACGATCACTAAGAAGATTGCCTCGCAAAACAATTGTGATATTTTTTTTGATAAAAGTATTTCTAAAACAGATAGTATGTTCATTCTGTACACAAATGCTGAATTCAAAATCTCATATTCAGCGCCTCAAACCGAAGATTCATTGAAGAGGTTTGTGAGCAGTTACGACAGTTTGGTTAATGAGTTGCTGGTGACTGGAGCTTCGGTCGGTCGAAGGCTTCGTCACTCCGAACTACTCTTACGAGATTTTGCCACGAGCAAACTGAAAGAGGACCTCACGGTGCTGGCTGAACGGCTTGCGACGTTTATGTTCCGCAGAACAAAGCGAGCGCACATCATGAACGACGAGTATTTGCAGCAGTACCACGTCGCGCTGGCGAGACATGTCGTACACGTCGGTGACATTCAAACAGATGAAATCGGTAGGACGACATGGCGGAACTTGTCGTTTCGAAACGAATTCTTCGATTCCCCGGACGAACCTGTTGCATTGTTCAGACGTGAGTTGTTCAAACAAATACTCAAGGAACATCCAAAGACTGTGAGCCGGGGGACAGATTCGACCGCGTCAGAACGACGTAACGATGGTATATTTAATTTTTTTAATGGCAAAACACACAGTGACGTGCAGACGTTGAATCGAATGAAAGTTTCGCCAGAAATAACAGCCGAAGCGTATCTACGCTCTCTGAAAATGGACGTGCCGGTCGGGTTCGGTAACGTCGATATGGTAATGAGTGGCGGCGCCAAGAAAATAGAGAAGAGGAACAACTATTTGGTGACCGGCATATTAGATATGTGTCAGCGCTATGAACAGGTGGAAACGCTCAAAGTTGTCACGATCGATGAGACGGTAGACGGGGGCCTATTGGCCCACAGTGGAGGCCTGGCGAGTGGCGTCGGTAACCTGCTGATGTGGGATGAGAGCACCGATATGCTTAAGTTCACCGATCGTTTTACTTCCAGGCAGAGTAACGCCGAAACTTTATTTACCAAACTGAAAGAAAAAATCGAAAAGCAGAGCGTTGGAACGGACCATTTGCCTGATTATAGATTCAAGCTAAAATCTAGCAAGCTGCCTAAACTGCGCTTCGATTGCACTAACACAACAAGAGAGTTCATCAGTAAACTGGTCATCTATGACAAGCAAAGCAACCAGTCTCAGGTCGAGGAACTCTTGAAGGATGAGGTACAGAATCTACTGTACAAGAAAGCACACCACAGCGCCTTGCAGTGTCACTCGGTGTTCTTACACTACCACGACGAAGTGGTCAACTGGTGGCTGCGGCCGTCGGGCAGGTATCTGAACAAGGCAAGTAACTTGTATGAACTGGCTATAAACAACATCAAAGCGGAGCCGCAGATCAGTGCGCTCCACACCACCTTCCACGTGAACAACTCGAAGTTTCGCGAATACAGATTCAATGAAACGACTCCGAAGTGGTCGGCACTCGCACAGCTCCCCGCTCATATGTCCATAGTCACAGACACTGTCACACTAACCACTATAAACGCGATTCAATGTTTACAAAAGTTTTTCACGATTAACAAGTATGCCGTGTTTGATATGGAGAGTGTGGCCAATTTATCAACCGCGGACTTTTGCTCACTTCAGCTAGAGTTGAGGGAGACCGAGAAGGTGCTCATCATCGCGTGGCGTCACACGGACAGCGGCGCAGTATCACACACCATGCTAAACGAACTCGCGCAAGCGACTGAAGGTAAAAAAATAGTTATACTTACAAATAACATGAACAAAGTCTACGAATATTTTCCTCACATCGACGTGTTTAGAGAAGATACACTAAACTTTACCTTGTTGACCACGGACTCACAAAAAGAACTAAAAAAAAATTGTAAAGTAACATTTCAAGGCGTAGAGCTCAGCTTAGACCTACTGATGGACAACGAGTCGCTTTCGTTTCTAAAAGGTGTCGTTTTAGATAAACTGACTCGTCACGAAGCTATATCCTTTGGCACTGCTCTCGGTGATCCGCGTTACGAGGAAATAAAACATTTTTATATCGAAAGGAACGTTTGTTATACCGGCAAACGTAATGCGCGTTATCTGGTCAGAACATTTTATGATATCGCAGATGACGTAGTTCTCCTGACGGCCCCCCCGGGGATGGGCAAGTCGACGCTACTGACTCGCTTGTCAATCAACACAAAAGAGCTAGACCCGACGCTGTGGATAGTCCGAGTTAACTTTATAAACCACTCCAAACAGTTTCAAAAATGGTGCGACGACGACACACGCGTGGGTGCTGTGGAGGCGTTGAAGTTTTTGTGTCAAGTCGTGATACGCGACGAGAGCGTGTCGTTTAGCGTTCAACTAACAAATGACGAAGCGTCTCTAGTGAACTGTGCGACGGATGGACTTACCACTTTCGAACTACACATGTTTCTGCATTATTATAATCGGCAGCGATTGATGTTTATTTTCGACGGCTTTGATGAGATCTGTCCGCATTACAAGGATAAGGTAGTTGATTTCCTTACTGTCGTTAAAATGCATTTAAGGAAGACCAAAATGTGGGTGACGAGCAGACCATACAGCCACGTTCTGCCAGCTCTACGGAGAGCTCTGGGTGGTGACTTTGAAATGGAACACCTTAGTTATCGAGAACAAGAATCTTTCCTTAAGAGCTTCTGGCGAGAAAAGTCCATAAATGAGAAACTCTCTAAACAGCTGGAAAGTTTAGAAACGTTCATAGAAAACACGAGCCAGTCGATATCCGAATTACACGAGTGGGTACAGTTCGTATATTACAATTTTGTTGATGTCGTGCAACACGTGTTGTTCCAGTCGCGACTTGCAGATATAGAAGGGCATTTGGAGCGCTTTAGACGCAGACCCGTGAAAGATACGATGTCAGGAATACCTTTAATTTTATATTTTATGGCTGATTATTTCGTACATATAGTCGGAAGTGACAAAAAGCGTATCAAATCTAAATTGGTCATCAATCTGCACGACGTCTATGAGATGTTTGTGGAAAATAAAGTAAACAAAATCCTTTACAAAGATAAAAACAACATGGAATTGTCTAATCCGATCACAAGAGATATGCTAGATAGAGAACTCCATGATTGCACGCGTGTTTACAAGAAACTCGCTGCAAACGCTCTCTTTCAAGGTCCCATTTTCCGGGAATTGAGTTTCAAAGAATTTGAAGATATCGTGCCATTAGGCAACAAAGAGCTGTACGCGGAACTATATGGAATCAAGATAGGAAAAGACAAGACTGGTCTGATCTCCCACGTTACGGCAAGCAACGAGGTCGTGTTCATACACAGGTCGTTTACAGAGTATTTCGCTGCCGAGTACGCCTGCGACATACTCAAAAGCCGAAAATTTAATAAATTCGTAAAACTCCTTTGGTATTGTGCGTTAACTTTCGACGATTATGAAGGCATCCGTGATTGGATGGAGGCAAAGAAGAAAATAGACAAAACACTTCGAAATGTTTTTAAAGAAATAGAGGAACCGGCGCCGATATATGTCACCGATTTCTATAACTATTTAGCTCTTGACAATTTGTCAAAGAAGCAACACATCAGAATATTGGCTTCTACTGAGGAAGACTATAATGACATTAGTTTTAAAACATTGAGTGACATGTTCCCACTCAGCTACTGGAAGACGCTTAATGACGTCACTCGTCAAAACATATCTGAATACCTTCAAAGTCATATAATCAATCAAATGAAGGTCCATCTAAGAGAACATTTTGCCGACGAACCTCTTTTTGTATTGATGAAAAATACCTTCCGCAGAAGTAATACTTCAGTTTCACACTTCGTGAAGGCGTTATACTTCGAAGAAATCCGTCTCAAAATAAAAATAATGGGGCACAAGGGAGCCGTCCCTATGCTGTTGCGACTGGAACACAAAGATGACGATGATGTGATCAACTTTGACGTCAATGGTTTTAAAACTAATAGTGAAATTGATTACCGAGCGGACGACACGCAAATTTCGCACATGTACATACTGTATAATAATGATGAATTCTCGAAGGGCTTCTACACAAAACATGAGCCTGACTCTGTTCGCGCATTTGATACTTTAATCGCTACTACAAGCACAGTTCGTTGTCGGCTGCAAAACTCCGAACAAAACGTACAAGAATTTGCAAATATTAGACTTAAGAAAGAGCTTTCATTGTTTGTGGAATACTTATCATTAATTTTGTCTCCAAACGTAGGTCACACATTTATGGTCAAAGACTTCAGTTATTTTCAGCGATATCGCTATCGCGAGTTTTTAGAAGAGAAACACGATTTGAATAATCCCGATTGTCAAATTTTAATGTTTCGTGATGACTTTTTGTATGCGAACGACACACATACTAATCAGTTAAGAAATTATTTAATAGAAGAAATACTACGTAAACCGGCAATTAATTATTCAAATTATATAACGCCTGAAGAACTAATAACATCCTTTTTATCTGCCCCGTCAACTGCTACGTTAACTCCTCTAATTGGGGCTTTCATTGTTTGCTGTGAAGAGGGTGAATTGAAATTTGCTATTAGTACACCTCCAAATGATACAGAACGGCTTAGAAGAGTCAAGATGCAGCGCTCTGAAATAGACGAAGCGTTAGGTGCGGTCAGGACTGCTGTAATAGAGTATCTGCGCTCACTGCAACTGAAAGTTCCCCCTGATTTAAATGATGTTGACTTGATGTTGATGATGGTAAACAGGAACCCAATGAGCATCGTAGATTCCGTGAACCTCATCAGTGCGATATGTGAACAACATGTTCGAAAAGGTCAGTACAAAGTTGTCACAATCGATACCAGGAATCTCTTATTCCAAGTTATCGGTGGCATCCTGACTTTTGACGAACAATCAGATATGCTAAAATTTTCAAACTCACGTCAATTCAGAGCGGCTCAGATAAAGTCAAAACTTATATTAAAGAAACTGTTACGTAAAAAAAATGATCTCCATGAATATAGATTTAGGTTAAAATATAATAAGTTATCTAACCTTTACGCGGACTGTAGCGATACGGCCCGAGAGTTTCTAGATAAGCTGGTGATTTATGCTAAGCGAGGGAATTATTACCGAGTCGAGAACATTCTCGAAAGAAAGGTAGAAAACCCGAATACCGAAAAATATCTGCACTTGTACATCAAATCTCAGTTGAAACTGTTACATTACCACAGTGAGACAGTGAAGTGGTGGATGTTGCCGAGTATGAACGCGAATCTCACTAAAACACTTCTCCGTTACGCCGAGGGCATCGTCAAGTGGATGTCGCGGGGAGGCGTCCCTCGTCGTTCCACCACTCGAGACTTGTACAGACGAGCGGCATATAACGTAACGACGGAACCGCTCATTAGCGAGTTGCACACAAAGTTTCACATGAACTATTTTAAATATTTCGACAATAGTTACTATAAAGGAAATTCAAAATGGAAAGAAATACTTGAGATTCCTTGTAGAACGCTCATAGAGACAGACGCAGTCACGCTAATCGCTATAGAAGTGGTTCACTTTTTGAGAAACAATGACTCGCTCAATAATTTTACAATATTGGAGTTGAATTACGTATTCGCTATATTGCGAAGTAGAGACCGCCGCATGCTCTGCACAGAGTTGAGGCAAACTGACAAAGTCTTGATCGTGGTGTGGCACACGCCGCGGCACGCCGACATTGAGACGTTGCACGAACTTGCAGAAGCGATTAAAGAAAAAAACATAATTGTTGTAACAAATAACGAATTCAGAAAATACAGAAGTTTATTGAGAACGAATCGTGTCTTCAATTGCAAATCAGAACTTTGGTCTGCAGCATTACAAAGGGACGTATTAAAAACACCGACGTGATATTTCAAGGTCGCTGAGAGACGTTCCAGGCCAGTTTCGCTGCTCGACGATGTGTCGAGTACTTTCTTAAGAGGAGGTATATTAGATAGTGATTGGCAAAGAAACAATAGTTATTAGCGCCACGTTCGGTGACGCAGGTCACGATAAAATCAAAGATAGATTTATCGAGAGGAGTGCTAATGATGTTAAAATCAGTACGTTTCACCTGTACCTATTCCTGTTCCACCTCTTCAGAGGCCTGTATTCTTCTCTGTAACTCGCTCAACAGTGCGTTTACATCGGAACATCAGAGAATCTTAGAAGCTCCACGTGTGCTGTTCTCTCCCTGCGCCCGAGGGGGGGGGGAGGCTTCACTCTTGCCACCAGCTCGGACGTGATCTGTACTACAGTGTAAAAGGTCACGTTTGTACAGCTGCCAGCCAATGCAGTGCTCAATATCTAGATTAGAATATAGTTTAGTTGTTAACATTAACGTGTGTCTAGTTAAGAGATAATAAACAGAATTTGAAATAAAGATAACGGTAACTATTATTTCCGTTAAATATTTAAATATACCGATTAAATCATTTATATATTCATAGATATATTTATATACACGATATCTTTATATCAGTACATCATATACAGGGTAAATGAAAATTAGGGCATCACCAAAAAGATAATAATGATAAAGATAGACAAGACAAAGATACAAAGATAGTAATGATAAAGAGAAACAATCATCTGGATCCAATCAATAACGACCGACGTCTGTTTAGTCCGGTGCATCCGTTTCAATCGCAACGCATTTGAAACGTTCCGTGACTTGATTTCGTGGAATAGCGTATTTGACACCTTAGTCAATTTGTTACAGTTTATCATCTGTCAAATCGATAGCTTTATATGAAAAATGTACTAAATACAAACTTGTGACGTCACTGTTTTAGGCTACTCGATTGTGCAATGTATTTCAATGTTTATTTGATTTAAATTTGTGATAAAAATGTAAAACTGTAATAATTATATTTTCCGAGATGTTTTGTAATATAAGTTTTAATGAATGAGTCAGTTAATGAATTATAACAAAAAGAGGTTGATGTTTCTCTTTGCTCTGTCTGGATTACAAGGATAAGGTTCTCGATGTTCTGTTCGCAGCGGCCACTCGTGTGCTAAATGTGGTGACGAGCAGACCTAAACGCAAATTTCTCCTGGCGCGAGTACTGGGCATAGGCTTCAGAATAGAACGACAAAGAATATTTGAGATGCTGATGCAACGAACCGAAGATAATCCCCCCTCGGAGACCACGAGTACATTAAACATGCGCTCGATGGCGATCTGTTTAACTATTGACATCGATTTGAAACACGCTTTCGGTCTCAACGCGTCTTTTTCGGCTCGCCTATTCTTCTAGACCCGACATCATAGAAGGCAGTATCGGTCCTCCCTATCTCTAAAAAATGCGATCGCTCAAATCAGTCCAAAGATAGGCCGATAGCCAACTTGCCTCTTATCGAAAATAATGGGAGTCCATTATCAACTGTCAACTCCTGCGATACCTGGAAGGTTATCATCTACTTAGTGACCAGCAGTACGGCTTGCGTAAGGGTCGATATATTGATGGGATATTCTAGTATGCCAGACACATCGCTAGGCACAGGTGATTGACACTCAAGTTCCGCTTGCTCAAGCGGAACTTGAGTGTCAATCACCTGTGCTCAAGCTCCTTGGCAGTTATTGGCTTGGCTTTCGATCTGGTCTGCGAAATTATGCGTAAAGGTAGCTTTTTAGCACATTGAATCGTATAGGTCATAGTCTACGGTGAGTGCTCTGACCCCTATCTGTGAATGTTGGTGATCCACAAGGATGTGTTCTATCGCCTTCTTTGTTCCTCCTCCATATCAATGACATGTTGCAAATTAGCGGCATTCGTTCTTATGCGGACGCCAGCACGGGCGGTGCTCTCTCTCTCTACACAGTCTACACCGGACGCGCTAATATTTCTCGGGAAAACATCATTGAGAGTCGAACAAACTTGTGTCTGAAATTTAGACCTCTTTGGAAAAGGTCTCAGCAATCTGGTAGCCCCATACCACAATGGGGTAGACTTAATCCAATTTAACCCCATAAAAACACTTTGCTCATTCGCCACTAAAAAACTGCCGTCGGTCGTATGTCCTCGTTTTGAAGACACTTCCTTGTCTGCCTCAGCCAATATTTTAACGCAGTCCACATATCGAGTGAAGTCCATTTTCAAAAGATTCATGTTTTTTGTATTAAAAATATCTTATAATTTCATTTGTAATAACTAATGAAATTATAACGCGATTCACGCAGGGGGAACAACGCCATCTATTGAAATTTTGAACTAAACATGAATGATTGGTGTCGGTGTCGCAAAAAAAAGCTATTTATATTATTAATTAAATTTATTACAACAAACAATAGACCACAAATGATATGACCAACAAGCTGCTCTCCGCCGCTATAACTTTACATTAACAGTCGCGAGTAACGCCGCGGGGTGAAGCTGGTCTACAATAAAAGTACCCTATGTTCCTCCTTTTGATGTAAGCGTTTAATTTGAATTACAAACAGACACTTAAATATAATTTATTTGTATCGATGCAGTAATATTAGATGCAGGTTTTAAAAAAGTAACTCTAGTATATAATATAAAAATCTCTTCCGAAACCTGAGACAACAGCCAACAGCATTGAGATTTGTTTAAAAGAAATGAAGTGTTAGGAACAGGCTATAGTCGAGCGGGCGAGCGGCTGGTCTACCGGCCGCAGCCGCCCCCCCCACACTTGGACTTCTTGGGGGGCCGGTACGTGGAGCTGGACGCGCCGGCGCTCAGCGGCATGTAGTCTCCTGCACACAACAGACGACATCAATGCTTTCATCATCATCAATACCATTATCAACGTTCCATCGTTACAGTCGTCATCATGGTCTTATAGTTTCTGAGTATTAAAGATGGAATCGGAGGGAAGTCATTTTAGTTATGAAAGTGGAGTACAATATTAGTAGCCAGAGCAGCGCAAGGAGCGTGTGGCTAGACCGGGCAACACCCGGGCTGACAGAGCCCTCTCTCGTGTAATCTTGATTGAGTCAATCAAGAAGTACTAGAGTTTAAAACTTTGCTGAGGTATCAAACACCTCCATTCAGAGTGAGAAATAGAGAAGGAGTCTACGTACTGTCGTCTCCCTCTCCGAGCCGTTGTCCAGCGTTGCCATACTTCTGGAGACGCTCGACAGTCTCTTGACGCTTGCGCTCTTCGCGCTGAAACAACAAAAAACACAACACGAAATTAACATGACAAATTAATTAAAAACTATCTGCAATAGCCGCGGATGGCCCAGGGTCCATCATGGAGTACCTTCCGGGGTCAAACCTGGTGCCGGCTACTGGTATCCGAGACGCAGTTTTCAGCTGATTTGAAAAGGTCGTTGAATGAGTGGTGTCTGTTCGAAATCTGACAAGTTGCTGCCATGAAAAATGTGTATACCTCTTTCTGTTGCTCGGCGGCTCGTGCAGAGGCCGCTAGTAGCGCCTCTTGCTGCTTCTCCCTCGCGCGCTGGATGGCTTCCATTCGAGACAGGGCGAGGTCAGGGTCTGAAACATGCCATGAACCATATATTACCACCTCTCCATTATCAGAGCAGCACAGAGATGCTAAAGAATAGCATTGTCATTCAAACTACATGCACTTATTTATTTGATTTCCAATATTTGATTGCACAGTATGTTACAAACACAGAGTAACACGGTTTGGAGTAGACATACGCGGGCGTTACCCTCTGTCAAAGTATAAGCCCACATGGGCCTACACAACACTGTTATGAGACAATGTATTTAACTGCGTGGGAAATTTTAAATGTTTTAATTTTGTGCGAGTTAGTAGTGAGAGACGATTGTTTTTGTAATCAACGACCCATAACGTCCCACTGCTGGGCTCGGGTCTCCTCTCAGGAGAGGGTTCAGGTCATACGTTTTATTATTATTGTACGATAAATTTATTGTACAATAATAATAAAAATAATTAATTTAGTAACCACAAGCCATATGCAATATAAATAAGTCTATAACGTGGCACGAACACCCGGTACATTTACAACTTATGAGGATGGTGTGCTCCTGGCCATTTAACCGACGGAGAGCAGCTGCACGATAGTCTAGTGGTTAAACAAACGGTCGCCACGTCAGGTGCTATTCAAATCCCACACGAGACGACGCTTTGTGTGATCCACAAATTGTTGTTATGAGTCTCAGTATTCTTTGTGTCCGTTTACAAACATACATGATGTTTGTAAGTGGTGAGGTACAGACACCGTATGTATTCTCAGTGCGGGAGATATCTTTTTAAAAGCAAAAACTACGGAGGGCATAGCTGACAAGTGTGCGCGCCTCTCATGCTCTGAGGGCGCAGTACCGACGCCTCTCGTGCTCGCTGGTCGCGCACTCACCAACGTCACGCGGCAGCGCGCATGCTGTCACTTTAGGTTGGTCTTCGGTGAGTGGGTAGCATCGTCCCCGCGAGCCGCCCGTTCGTGCTGAAAGCGCGGCTCTACTACCTTATTTCATTTTGATTAACTTACTTTTATGATACACTGCATCTTCCCTGGCTTGCTTCCACTTGTCGAAGGTTGGCCTCAGCTTGTTGAGCAAATACAGCGTGACTGCCGCTCCGCCCACGATGAACCAGCCGTACGAAGCCACGAACTGGAACACTGACAGTCAAATAATATAGTATATTTGCTTTACATTAATCATTAATTTACTTAAAAAAAAATAACTTTCGAGATGAAGACCAGCCTATGTCCTTCCTCGAGAATCAAAGTACCTCCATGACAATATCCACTGATATAGGTCCTGCCGATTAGCTGTGAAACCGTAAGAGACAGACAGAGTTCTTAGTAGTAGGGTGCCATTTTACCCTTTGGGTATGGAACCCTAAAACTATATGAAAATAAATTTTAGTACAAAAAATATATGAGGCCAAACCGAGAGGACTGCTGATAATAACATGAGTTGGGATCATAAGTGTTAAATGTTTTCATGAAGAGTGGCCGGCCGTGACACAAACATTCCTGCCTTGCAGTGGGTATCTATAACTTTAAAAATAAGTTGAAGAGAGTTTCAGAAATTAGTAGGAACAAACAAGCAGACTGCCTCGGTGGCGCAGTGGTAGCGTATGCGACTGCTGTCCATGAGGTCTTGGGTTCGAATCCTGGGTCGGAACAAATGTTTGTATGATCCTAAAAATATTTGTTTCGGAGTTTGGTGTTTTCTATGTATAGTATGTATGTATTTACAAAAAACAAAGTATTTATGTATTCATATCAGTTGTCTAGTACCCATAATACAAGCTCTGCTTCATTAGGGACTAGATGGCGTTGTGTACATTTAGACGTCCCAAATATTTAATTTAAAAAGAAATATTTAAGAATAGATTTTTTGATGTAAGTATAGTATAGACTTTCATTTGTATTTAGTGAAAAGCCGTTAATTTGAAATTAACTGACACAAACAACAGACACTTCAAAGGTGTAGTGTAAAGTGAGTAGACTAAATAAAAACACTGGCCCAACAATTGTATTTTATTGTCGGATCAATGCCTTAGATTGATAGAGACGGGTGCGATGACTGCAACCTGGGACCTACCCAATTATTTTTTAGCTTGTAGTTCATTAGTTGAAAAGAAACCTTTTAATTAAAAATAATTAATCTCTTTTATTGGTTTTATTGGTAGGAATAAAAATTTATGAACAAAAACAGTAGGAGTAAAAAGAGAGATCATCATTAATACAAATCGGAAGAGTAACAAAAAAAATGTATGGGTCAAAAGAACCCCTAAATTACAGACAATTTAATACAACCCTGTCTACCCCTGCAGATAAAAGTCATAGATGAGCATGCATGTATGTGTACTATTATGTAATAGTAAGACCCGGATTTAACCACCCGCCCATGCCACACAGATTGCGATATCCATATCTAGCAGGATGGAACATTGAAATCTGTTCACACCAGTGTCTATCGCACACAAATTACATTACCTACATATATGTTTCAATATATATATAATGAGCCACTGAGACAGTGGTAGCATATGTGATATCTGTGCTTGAGCTCCCAGATTCGAGTCTCTGACTAAATGTTTGGATGATCTACAAATATTTGTTTCACAGTTTGGGTGTTTTCTATGCATGCATGGGTTTTGTATAATAAGTAGCAATATATATTTATAATTGATATCAGTTGTACACTAATTATAATACTAGCTCATCTTAATTTGGGACTAATTGGACACTCATGGTGTTATGCATAAAATGGAAAAATGTATGTTTGGTACATAAATGTATGGTTGGTTATTGTTAAGCTTTGGGACAGCAGGCTTTTAAAGTAGAAATATACTGAAAAATATATTTTATTTGGCAGAGCAACTGAGTCATGCTCCCGAATATAGATAGCACATTGTTATTTTTTATTTCAGAGATAAAATGTGCACATTTTATTTTTAACAGTTTTTGCATCAAATTATAGCCTGTGTATTATTCTGATGTATAAGTTAAACTAATGTAAAAAGTTACAGTTCAATAATTTTAGCTTGAAAGTCTGAAAACATAATTTATAAACAAACTTTTGCATTTATAATATGAGTATGATGTACTGTCTTTGTTGTTATTGCTTTGGCTGGCTCACCCACACACATCCATGTTTTTATACTTTTCCCGTTTCTCCGCTGACAAACTTTAAACACCTCTACAGTATCTGAATGTCAGGTGTGCTGAAGACAAATGTGGAACCTTGACATATGTATTACCTTGATATATAGCCTTAATTAGTAAACAACTTAGTACCCACTCACAGTGTACATATGTGAAGTTTATATATTAGTGTGTATCATAGTATATGTATATAAAGTTTATATATTACCATGTATATATATTCATTTATATTTTTATGTATATGTGTAACTTCACGAATATATATTTTTTTTCCCACCACAATGTATCTACCCCACAATATTTCTACACCATCCAAGGGTTGGCTGGTAGAGAATACCTCGGGCATTAAGCCCGTCGTTGTACATGTGTGCATGAAGTTTTAAAACAAATAAATAAATGTATATACACTACATATTGTTTGTATTATGAACCACTCATTGCATGCTTTTTGGATTGTGCTTTACAATGGTGAACTAAAATAATAGTCAAAAAGTAAGTTCAAAAAACATAATTCTTATTAGAAGTTAACTTTAAATGAGTGAAGACGCAAAGTTGAATAAAAACTATAAACAATTACTGTTACATATTTAAAAATTCAGTGATAATGAACTTATATAAATGTGTAATTCAATTAGTGTTTTTGAAATACTATGTAAAATCATTTAATTTAAGCCGTTCTTACCGACAGTAACAGGATTCATGGTGCTGCTGGAGGTCTGCTTCTCTTCCTCGAACAGTGGGTCCATTTTAATGATCAAACTTTAATTTCACGAGTAAAATATTGCACAAACAGGAAACCCACACACCGCTCAGTGCTCGTCCACTTTAGAATCAACCTTTTGAACTTTACTCAGCAAATGTAATAGAATTGTTGAATATTAATTTTCTTTTCGGTCACAATTACACACGTAATTAACGTACTCTTCGTCTAATCTAGAATATTTTTATTTTTCGTTTAGTCTATCACAAATTAGTATGAAGAAATGTTGCCAAGTCATACCATATGCTTTTCCCAATAGTTCTGACAAAAGCTTCCCTTCAATCACACAGGACACGGTTTATTTTTAATTTCGTAGTTACTTAATTAGATTATTTGATAGAGTACTGAATAAAATACAATCGTAGGGTGTCTGACAGATGTGAGAGTTTTTTTTAACAGTGATTAAAACTTTAAGAAAAATTTGATACACCTAGCCGAATTAAAAATAAAGTCACACGTACACACTGCAGCGTACACAATTTACTTACTTACTACTCGTGCGCGATAACTTGACGCGCGATAACTTGACCCTATGACGCCCGCAGTGTGAACACTGCGGGCGTCATAGGGTAGGTGCGCGGGTATGAGGGGAGGGGTGACGAATTCCACGCGGGTCTCAAGTTATCGCGCACGAGTAGTATAACACAATAAAACTCAAGTGCTTTTTAAAATGAAACTGAGTCTTATAAATCCATATACACTTATATTTAAGTATTATGTTATATGATACGTGTCTTGTGTTCATATGAGGAAAATTATTTCAAGGTTGTTCTTCAAAAGTCGTACCGAGTATATTCACCTACATTCCAAGGAAAAAAACACAACTTGACCACACTGAATGACATATCTTCAGTGACATGACGTGTCTTTCACACTCCGTTACTCACTGCGTTGACAGATTGATGCGTTCCGTTTACAAAATTTTGAAGTGAAGTGATATAATATATTAAGTACATATAATTTGGTCTTGAATACTTTTTAATACAAGTGTAATATTGTCTGATTCATGTGATTAAAAAAAACCCACTAACATAATAAACTTACAACACTCCTCCTTTTGTCAGAAGTAAAAAAAATAACTGAACAAAAAACCATCTTATACTCTACAGTCGAGGACCTCTCACCTCTGGCTGTATTCCGCCTTGGATTTCATTGGATTTCGATTGGATTCAGTCAGGTTCTCTGATCACTAAATCAAAATAGGCCACTTCATTTATCCTGTATATAAGGTAGCATGTATGTTTTCATCAGTCTGGTTACTATGGCACAGGCTCTATCTTGTTCGGGATCAAATGGACATGTGTTAAGACAAATTATTACATGACTCTTTACCAAGTCGTCGCACCACCTTGCCTTACTCATGCTCCGTTTTCCGGTGATACAAATAAACCTAAGCTCAGTGTTACAAATTTTATTATTATCTTTCAATATAGATTCTTCAATAGTCGGAGATGAATTCATTGATACAAATTGTTGTCGAAACTGGAATATTATTGCACCGGTTGTTGTGGGGAGCCTTAAGGGAGGCCGACGTCCAGCTGTGGTCGTCTTTCCGCTGAAAAGATGACCGCCATGATCTGAATAATAATTAAATTGCCCACAGCACAATGTTCTGTAAAAGAAATATATAGCAATACTCTATTTAGAATGTTAATTTCCTACTGTTTGAGATGTCGAGGAGCGCGAGACTTTCATAGCGCGAGTCAGGATAAACAGTTACTCCATAGTTCAATATTTCTTCGATAGATAATGTTAAAATTTGTTTTTAATTCTATGTGAAGGATATAATTTCAAGCAATGGGTTAAAAAAGAATAAAAGTCAGTGTAGGGGGCGGTAAGGTTCACTTTACTTTACACTTTACACACACATATACATACATTCTGCTGTGCAGCACTATTGACCCCGACTGAGCCGCTATACATATCATTATTATCTATCTGTATTGACAATAAGAGCCTGCCATTGCTCTCACCACAGGCCACGGGGACCAGGCAACATATGAATAAAGGTCTCACATGTCTACTAAAGATACACAGCTCTACTCGTGTGGATTTTTTTCTATTTACTTAGTTACTTTTTCTTTCGACCAATGTACATACATATCTCCCTAAAGAGTCCTTTGGGAGGCAAATAATGGCCAGTAAAGAGCATGCAAAACGCTTTAGGTTTTCAGAACGCATCGGATTGAAAACTAATCGTCAATAAAATTGTATATCTTTAATAAATATGGACATCACTTAATATAAATCACATTTTCAAAGGGAAGGAGACCCAACAGCTGTGCAGCACAGCAGCGAGGTATCAGGGAGACGTACACCGAGAGGAGCACTCTGTCACTTAGCACATCACACGAGCTCCAAGACTTTTATAGTCCCTTGAGAGTTAGCTGCTAGCAGCACGTGCGTGTCCGGGGACCTTCTCCAACACACTGCTGACACAAACTCCGAAGGTTCTTCGTCTCTCCTCTCTCTCTCGAGAAAGCCTCTCACGGCGTCAAATCTGTACGCGAGCAGTGGCCGGGACAGCCCGCTATAATACACGAACAGAGCGTTGTTCTCTGAACCGCAAGCGATATACTTCCCGTCGGTGGCCAAGCCGACAAAGTTCTTTTCGTTAGCGTGGCCCGTGAACGACCTCACACATCTGGGGGACTCCACTCTCCACAGCTTCAGTTGAGAATCCGTAGACGCAGACACTAGAGTCTTCGCGTCGAGGAATTTGACGTAGGAGACGGCTTTCCTGTGGTCTTTGAAGACGGCGAGCGGCGTCCTGGGGGCTCGCAGATCGTAGTAGTGCACGCAGTGGTCCGCCGAGCCGAAGGCCAGGTGGCAGGAGGAGCGCGGGTTGAAGCGCACGCAGCACACGTTGAACTTGGCCTCCAGCGTGGCCACCGAGCGCTCCGCGTTCAGCGCCCACAGCTTGACGCGGGCGTCGTCCGACCCTGGAACACAACGTCAGGCCGGCCGTTACGAGCGCAGTTCTGTAAGCGGTGCGGTGGCGACGCGAGCGAGGCGGTTACCGGAGGCCAGCAGGCGCACGTCGGCGCGGTTGAAGTGCACGGACCAGCAGCGCTTGTCGTGCTCCTGCAGCGCGCGCGTGCGCTGGCCCGTGCCGGCGTCCCACACGGACACGGTGCCCTCGTAGTCGGACGAGGCCAGCACGTTCTTGTGGTAGGCGTTCCACGACACGCACGAGATCTTGTGCGAGCACTGCATCTCGGCGCACGGGTAGTGCACGTCCACCGCGTCGCGCACCACCGACTCGTACTCGAACACCTGCGCACGCACACGCACACATTACCGGCCTTTAGCTTTTGCATTATCTCAAATCTCATCTAATCTTACTTTGGAAAGAGGGGCCTCGGCAAATATAAGTCTTTTTCCAGTCCAGTAAAGTGTGATAAAACAATCAACAACAACACTGGCTTGCACAATATTACTGGCTAACCCACGCTATTACCTCTGGGATCCCTTGTGAAATATATATTTATTTTATTAGAACTTCATTGACGCTCACTTCCAACTGGACACTGGTAGAAGCGTGATGTTATATAGTCTATTCATTAATCCAACAAGTTTTCAATTCGAACCAGTAACTTCTGGAGATATTTATTTTATTACTAACTATCGACATACATGCAAATGCATGCATACAAAAACCTGATTTTTACAAATTAGATGGACCATCAGTACGACAATACGCAGTCGGGTAATATCCTGGGTGATACACTGGTGCAGTACCTTGATCCGCTTGGTGACGCCTGCGATGGCGAAGAACTCCTCGTCCTTGTCGAACTCGATGGTGGACACGATGGTGCTGTAGTTGATGGCGTCGCTGCAGTAGGAGAGCGTGGCGAGCGGCCGCAGCGTGCGGTAGCGCGTGAACGCCACCAAGTCCTCGCGGAACAGCTCCAGCCCGCGAGCGCCACCACCCACGCCTGCCGACCACGTACAATTTACCATCACGGAACAAACTTATCGAGGTTAAAAATATATAGACTTATGTAATTTAGCGCCATCTAGCTTACATTAGCTGAACTACATAGTAAGTACTGCACATTCCGAGTTCTTGGGCTAACATTAAACTATCAATTGTTGTTATAATATATTAGTGTTTTCGAATTATGAATATTATTTGAACCTATAGGGGTAAAATTCCTTTCTTAGTGAGTACTTATTTAAAACTTAGCAAAGTGTCAAGTTTACAGCCCTAGTAGTG
Source organism: Hyphantria cunea (assembly GCA_003709505.1). Classification (NCBI taxonomy): domain Eukaryota; kingdom Metazoa; phylum Arthropoda; class Insecta; order Lepidoptera; family Erebidae; genus Hyphantria; species Hyphantria cunea. The sequence continues at coordinate 309,491 of PKRV01000646.1, forward strand.
TAAGCTAGATGGGTCATCAGGCAGGGCCAGCCATTCTAAATAAAGATAGGGGTGCTGTTCCCGACTTGCGCGGCTCCGGCTGTGCTTACCCTGCGGTGTCCTGGTGTTACAGCTCTCCGCGTTAGTGGTCTCCGGGGCATCGTCAGGCGCTCGCTGGTCCCCGCCGCTGCTGGCGGCCGGGGCTTGCGGCACGTGGTCCTCCGTCACGGGGGTCCCGGGGGCCGCCCCCGGGGACACGGAGGGGGCCAGGGGTGCACACGTCGGATCCGTGGGGACCACAGTGGGAGGCGCCGGGGTCGCTGCTCCCGACGGGGGAAAGTACAGCTCGTCGGCGCGGTGGGCGAAGTAGCACTGCATATAACGGTTAAGTTACTCCGTGAAGACGGTGAGCGAGGGTTGTGTACAGGTCGAGTGGGAAGACGCAGGGCGTTACCAGTACGAAGTCGTCGAAGTGCGCGTAGAGGCGTCGCCAGCGCGCGGTGAGCGCGTCTGTGACGGGCGCGGAAGCTCCCGCGAAGCTCTCCTCCTCCGAGCCGCCGCCCAGGCTGCTGCCGGTCAGCTCCCCTGGGACCACAACACATCACAGTCGTTCAAAGAGACCATACATCATCAACAGACTTCAAGAGCTCACTGCTAAATATGGTCTTCTACAAGGTTTAGGTTCAGTGTAGCCTGCTGGTCAAACGCATTGGTAGAGTTCGTGTCAACTTTTCCTTCTTTGTTCGTTTTTGAGGAGCCGTCTTAGGTGGGAATAGGGCTGGTGACACTCTGTCTAATAACAGATCACGGTGAGCAGTACCTTCAGCGTGTGCTGCGGCGTCGCCCACGCTGCCCGCCAGGTCGGCCAGCTCCCGCCGGAGCGCCCACACCGCCTCACCCGCGTCGGGCTGCAGCGACACCTCCTCCTCATTGGGCCCACCGCTGGGCAACCGGGCCAGGCCTTGCGCACCAGTGCGGAGTTCCCTGTACATCACGTAAATATTTAAGAATCATCTTCCTAAACTTGTTCAAATTGTTTTCGGGACAGCACAATGTTATATTTGTTAATTGATTAAGGTGGTCACTGGTCAGTTGTCATCATCGCCAGATTCGACGACACATCAATTATGCAAAATATAGAACCTCATTCAATACTGAATTACTAAGGAGACAATTCGTTCACACTTCCACTCTAAGAATAATTTTTATCTAGAGGGCAAAACACAAAGGTGATCATTTCAATGGCAGTGCTTTTATCTACATTTATAATGACATCCAGTTTATTATGTATAATCTGATGAATGTTAATGCCGATAAAATGGCTTTGATCATAAACGAGTGATACAGACCTGAGTACGGAGGCGACGTGGTCCATGTCCCTCCTCACCAGGGAAGCCTCCCGCGCCAGCTGGTCGAGCTGCTGCGTCCGGTGTCGGTGGAGCTGCGCCAGGAACTCGTACAGCAGCCTGTGATGTGCCGCCGCGCACTCTGCCTCTAATAACCTCTTCCTGCGAGTTAGTAAATCCAACATGGCGTCTACATCAGCTAAAGGCAGCCTCCTAGCTTCTGCGGCAACTAACGCGCGGACTCGCTCTGGTCCTCGCGCTGCGGTGGCTCCGACTGCGGCGTTGCTAGCTCCTCGTCTGGCGCGCACTCGTCTTCTCGCGACTAGCTCGTTTAACAAGAAATTCGGGAAGATGTGGTCGCGGGAGGCTAACGCTGCCCCGCATTTTGGACATCTCCTGTGAAGTTCGACCGCTTTGCCGATGCAGGCGTAACAGAACGAGTGCCCGCAGCGTGTGACGTACGCCTCGTCGATCAGTTCGAAGCACACCGGACAGAGGAGGTCGCAGTCTTTGTCTTCGAGGGAGCCTCCGAGGCCGCCGAGAGCGCTCACACCGCCTCCGGCGGCTGCCGAGCCACCGGTGGCGTTGCTGGCGCTGGCTGCTGTGCCTGACATGTTCTGTGCGTTTCTGCGAGAGAGATGACCGATGACTTAAAATTGGAAGGGTTTCCATATACGCAATGGTGAAGCCAAAAGGCAGGGTGATTGTTTTGGCAGCGCATGTATGTTGGTATGTTCAACCGCAGCCCCTAAAGTTCTGAACCGATGTTAATTAATCAATGTATACGTAAACGGGCCGCATATCGGTAGGCTATATAGTTTTTATCAACAGTGCTACATAGTTGAGTTATAGGTGTTCAGTTTTTATTTGTGTAACTATGGAAATAACTTATATGACATTTGTTCAACATCCAGTGTTAATGACTATTTAACTGTTGCGGTTAAAATATTTAGTTACTGTAACATTATCAATAAGCAATTTAGATTGAGGTAGAACCTAATAAAAGTTTAAGCTAATTTTTAAAATTATTTTTTTTTCTATTCTCGCAGGTGTCATGTTTTGTAAGGCGAGTCAACATTTCAGCGAAATCGACATAACAAGAAAGTCGACACAAAAGTCATTACCCGTGTGTGTTGTCGGTGTTCCCACATTTATTACTCAACTGCGAAATAAGGAGAGTTATGTTTTTCGAGTGTACGTATGTATACATATATATAGGTAAGTAAGTGTGTATGTTTCCTTCGCATACACTAGAACCCTAACGGCTTGTTGTATTTTTATGCGAGTGGTGTCTATAGATTTGTCTTTGACGTGTGACAATGGGCACATCAAAATGAAAAATAAAAAAATAATTATTAAAAAACCTCTCCTCTTCGATTCGATTTATTTAAAAAGCTAGACCTTCACTGTGCGCCGGCCGTGCTGTACGCGGTGACGAGCTAACAGAACTCAAAAATGAACTGAATTGCATGCGTCGTGTCATTCCCGGAGGCCTTAAAGCAGATAAATATTTTTTTGTGTGAAGTAAGCCTAAGACTTAATATTCTCAACGGACCAATGTCTGGATCTGGGTGCAATCTACCTAGATATATAATAATATTGTAACAGTTTGAAGTATGTCCATTAAAGATTTTCATCAAAATCAGTCAAGTAAGACTCGTGCAGGGAGGGTTCCGTACCATCCTATTCAAATTATAAATATTAAAGTTTAGATGGATGTTTGTTACTCTTTCACGTAAAAACTACTGAATGGCTTTTAATGAAACTTTTCGATAATATAGCTTATACATCAGAATAACACATAGGCTACAATTTATAAAGATATCACACAATATCTTTGTACGGCAGGTACCGCCGCGGGTCTCAGCTAGTTATTCAAACATTTCAAGTTATAAGTTATGTGTTGCCCTTATCAATATCAAGCAAAAATGAGCAAAAAGAATTACGTTTGTTGTGTGGGAACTCCCTATATATATAATATTTATTATATTCTGTTTTTTAGTATTTGTTGTCATAGAGGCAACAGAAACACATCAGTATGCTCACAGTGATAAAAATCAGAATAACAATTAGCTCAAAATAATTAATAACAATAGTGTGTAACGTGCTTAGTCAAGATGGCGGCACAGCAACACGTTATATTAGCCCCACTTATAATATTCTCCAATGCACGTCCAACAGAACGGCTAGGATATGATTGTCTCCGCATTACTCCAATCCACAGCATTTCATAGCATCTGACTGAAACGATCATTACACTAATTCCCAAACTTATCAAATAATACTAAACACTGTTTATCATAATCATTCCAATGCTTATTAACACACATTTATTATTTGATAATACAGGATTGTGTAACATTACAGATTTATTACGCCGAAAGTACCATAATGTAAAAAGAATACAGATGTCTTTAACAATATTTGTAAGTAGCCCCGGAATCTGACAAGCGGAAGGCGCCAACATATTAAAATTATTTAATATGAATCAACTATTTACTAGATCATTAAATTATAAGGTTATGATTAAATATTTTAGACGAGGTTGGAATAGTTTTTTTTTATATATTTATGCTGCCAAAATGACTCTGCCCTGCCTGATGGAAAGCATGAGCAGAATCCAAGAGTGGTGGTCACCATCCTCAATGCGAAAAATAACAATGCAGCATGGTGACCCACACTATGGCGGCCTGGGGCGAAGGGGGATGGTGAGGGGGATAGAGGGCGTTGGATTGGGGTATGGACCTCCGGTATCCTCACTCACTCGATGAAACACAGCGTAAGCGCTGTTTCGCACCGGTTTTCTGTGAGGCCGTGGTAGCACTCCGGTCGAGCCGGCCCATTCATGCCGAAGCGTGGCTCTCCCACGGTGATCGTTCGTGAATCGTTTACTTATAATAAGTATTATGTTTTACATTAAAACTTAAATTTGAAAGAGAATTTTATTACAGTCCAAACCGGAAATAACGACACTGAAGGGACCGCCTACTGCTGAACTTATATCCGATAAATATACACAAGTACAACGACAAGTATACACAAGTACAACGACAAATATACACAAGTACAACGAGAAATAAAAACATTACAATATTAATACAACATTGGTCATATTAAACTACTACTATTTACTTCTTCCATCTCTCCTTCTCGACGGGCATCTTCTGTGACTTTCTTTTTAACCAGTTGGTCGATATGTCGGTTGACGATATTACCATCACCAGTTGCAACTTGATAATTAGATGGCCCTTGCCGTTTAACCACCGTCCCAGGCAGCTAACGAGGTCCACAACTATAATTCCTATACATCACACTTTGACCCATATTAGTTTCTCCGGTTATATTATGAGCATTATTGGAAATCTGTTGATCAGTTTTATTTTGAACACGATTATCTAGATGTATAACTTCTAACGAGGTACGTAGGCCTATTCATCACGAGTTCAGAGGGGCTCTTGTAAGTTATTGTGCAAGGAGTTACCCGCAATCCTAGTAGCGTTCGAGGAATCTTAACCTCCCAAGAGACATCATCCATCTTGCGCAACTTGTCTTTAACAGTTTGCACCATTCTTTCAGCCAACCCGTTAGTAGCAGGATAACGTGCTGTTTTTATATGTTTTATTTTATTTGCGTCCAAAAATTGCTTAAATTCGAGACCACGGCTTTGTAGGTGTGATCCCCTCAGATTTAGTTTTCGGAGGCATGTGCCGATTTTCAAGACATTTTTCGCAGCCGCCTATTAATGCCTCAATATTTTTGTTTAGTTTTGGCCACCAGACATAACTCCTAGCCAGTGATTTCGTTTGGACGATGCCATTATGTGTTTTATGTAAAGCACGTAATATCGTTACCCGCAATGATGACGGTACAACCACTCGACAACCCAGTAAGATACCATCTTCATGTATCGACAGTTCCGAACGATGTAACCAGTATGGACGCAGTTCATCATCGGTAACTCTAGCTGGCCAACCGCTTAGTACATAGTGACTGACACGAGATAATAGCCTATCTCGTTTCGTTGCTAATATTATTGATCGGCATCATCACCATCACCGGAAAGTCGGCCGGTATCTCTGCCATCAGCAACACGTCACTGCTATTCAGGTTTGTCGGGAACCAACTGTGGTCATCGGCTCAATCCATCTGCATGACCAATCTGTTGTCCCGGTTTGTACACCATTTCGTAATTATGTGATGTCAATAAAATTGCGATCCGCGAGGCGAGGCGACAAGACCGTGGGTATAGGTCGCTTCGGATCAAGTATGCCCAACAACGGTTTAGGGCCCGTAACTATCGTGAAGGATCTTCCCATTACATAGTTATGAAACTTGCTGACTCTAAATGAAATCGCAGTGGCCTCTTTATCTGATTGTGAGTAACGGCGTTCGTGAGTGTGTAAAGTTCTGGAATGAGTTCCTACGGCGCGCTCCTGTCCGTCTTCCATAACGTGGGCTAATACAGCGCCGACGCCGTATTCTGAACTGTCGAAGGTGAGTACCAACGGTTTATTTAATTCGTAATGAACGAGCGTCAAGTCAGATGTCAGCAAACTTTTAGCCGTGTCAAAGCTCCTTCGCTCTCTGTCTGTCCATTGCCAAGATTGTGCTTTGTCGAGCAATCTTTGTAGGGGCTCGAGCATTGTGGCTTTATGAGGTACGAACCTTTCATAAAAATTGTATAATCCTAAAAACGCCTGCAGCTGTTGGACGTATACGCGGCGGATTCACTGTGTAGTTGATTGCACTTATAAAATATGAACTACACAGAATTCTCATTAGGTTTTGGGCTGTAATGTTTGGGTAGTATCGCTTCAATTTCACTGAATGTTACTTCACTAGATTTTTTTGGAGTAATCAACGCCAGAAGAGTCTCGAACACATATACGCCGCACACTGTACAGAAATTTGCCCTTTTTGCTGAATTTCAGTCGACGCCATTCGCCTCAAAACAATACTTAAGTCTGTCGATGTAATTGTCCCAATTATCATATTTTACATTGAACATATGAAATTTCACCAATTTACACTACATTTTCACGTTTTCTAATCGTCGGCAATATTATGTCTTCAATAAAACACCAAATATCCTAATTTGTGTATTGAGCTAAGTAGTCTAGAATTACAAGTGAATTGATTATAAAAGTAAGGTAGGAATAATAATTATGATGCAGGATAGTTCCACACCCAATAAATATAAACTTATAAAGAATGAAGTGTGTAGGTATTTATATACAACACACACACACATATATGTGATTTTTCTTCACTATTGAACATTTTTCTTTTTTGTTTTGCAACATAGTAACTCGTCAACACATGATCTAAACCAACAGTTTTAAAATCAACCTGTAATTCACACTGTCAACTATCACACTGAAAAATCGTCAAACATGCAAGGTCAGATAGCAAAGATCAGGAAAGAGGTACGGATAAGGTAGGAGAATAATAATCCTTCTTAGGCTTAATAATAAGGCTATAACAAAATATTCCTTCAAGTTATTACTTAAAAGGTGAAAATTGTTCGTAATGTTTTGTTTTGCTGGAATTTGTCATTATAGCTGATGAATATTGATAAAGTTTTGTTGTTTTAAGCGATATGTCACTGTATCCGATGTTGTTATAGGCGGTATGTGTACTTATTTAGAGATTTTATATAGAGATTCAACAGGGACCCTGCCGTTCAGTTGTTATAACCAATGTCTCGTTATTAGTGATGTCATTATATATGGTTTCAACTGTACTTCCAAAATCAGGGATTCAATGTAGTCAACTTATTTTCAGGCAAGTCCATTTTTAAATTGTTTTTGTTACAGGCTTTTCAAAAATACAATCACGAAACTGGTCTACTTCTGTATTTCATAATTGCATGAATGCTATATCTACTTTTAGCTCTGACTTAGCTCTGTAGACTGGAACACACAGCAAGCTGTCACTTACAGAATGGCTCCAAATAGGGGGTGACAACTTTCTGAACTGAGGATACCCACATAACAAGATTGTTATCCTAACATACTCCATGACTGTCCTAGTAATCGTACTAACAGTTCCATTTTGCCAATATGTTACAAATAGATGACAGTTTTCTGATATAAATTACTTTTATAAAATAAAATATATTGAAATAGTTTACAAACGTAAATTATTTTCTATCTACTAATTGACCCGCCGTACCGGCCATTCACCGAGGGCTGTGTTGAGTGTATTTTTAGTAAACAATCAATGATAATTAATCAATACGTGTTAATTTTGAAACGAGTGACCTAGAAGCACTGGTCCGTCGGTAACTATCACGTACAAGTTGTCGTGCCGCGTCGGGCTTCAAGTGTCATACTAGACTGTTTGACCCGCAGTCTCAGCTTTAGCTCCTCAGGCTGCCTCACCATCAGCATCAGTCACGACACCGCCCCGGTAAACACTTGGCGCGTCGACTATCACGGCACAATGTCATTCACACTGGCAAGCACAATTAATGTTTCGCTCACTAAGCACTTCACAACAAGTAAAGTCATCGTATTGTTACAATTAGTTTCATTTTAATAAGATATTGTAAATTATATTGTATCGCTATTCGCTGCACTTTGACATGTGGGTACAGAACTTGCAAGGTGTAAATTTTAATTTGGCTAAAGATGGGTCAAGAGGTATGTTGTTAAAATAACAACACATTAAAGAAAATTTATATAATATATTTACTTAATTTATATTTTTCATGTAACATGATTAAAAGTAATAACTATAAATTGCTACGAAACTTTTATTTCACCAAAAAAATAACTTCTTAGTGGGTTACGACATCTATGATTTTTATTGCAAACTAGGAAGTTATCTGTTTGACCGACATGGATTTCCCAGGAACTGCTTGACTGACAGCTCAAACGCCATTTTGCTATTATTACAGAAGGTTGCATTATCTGTTCGTCAACAATGTAAAGTGAAATGTTTGTTGAATTTTTGTAGTGAATGTGATGTGCGAATTTAGTTTTCACCCCTTGGAAAAATCCTAGGATAATGGAGGAGCCTAACGAGGGGCACAGGGTTGTTCCCGGTAAGTCTTATGCTAAGAAAATATAGCTTTTTACTGAGAGTGTCCGTCAGACGAGGTCGTGTAATGTTAGCTTTCCCGATTTCAGAGCTCTACTTTTTGATAGCAAAATTTCTCAGCGGAGGACCTCTGAAGGAGACTGCTAAGGTAAATTGCCTTCTCTAAAGTTTAAATTATTGTCTGGTATGATCCATTTAGTAAATTGATACCTTTTCTGTTACAGACTTTGCTAAAAGAGCTCGAGACTGTAGAGGTAGGTCTGAGCTTTTCCTAGTGCCGGGTTTTGAGCTTATTGTTGTTTTGGTAGTGAACGCACGTGGCTGTGACTGTCAAACTCGCTGAAACTTCGCTGAAAAGTTTTTGTAATATTCGCGCTGTTTGCAGGTGCTGCCCCGACGAACCGACTGGGAGGGCACGGAGCACACCCAATCTTACGATGAATTGGTGAGTTAAACTAAGTTTTAACATCGAAATATTGTTTATTTACGTTTTTGTGGTGCATAATCGACGAGAAATAACTTAAATTGCGAGAAAACAACTAATTTTCTTAAAATGTGTTATGCATCAAAGTGATCGTGAAAATACGGTGGAACATCGTAAAAAATATTAATGTTGTGTTTATGTGAGAAATTACAAGTTTTTAGCTAATTTGCGAAAAAAATGTTATATCATGCATCATTGGGAAGGAGCACCGTCGTAATTGAGTCTATTGCTGTCTCTGTCTTTCTCGTTCAAACGTAGCCTTCACAAGATGGTGGCCTCGCTCTAACAACCGTTCTTAGTAGTTGTCGTACGCTATTGGCCAATCAAAATACGATGTCGACCGGACATTCACGAATGACGCCTCAAGTAAAAAGGCGCCATTTCCAAACGGGTGTAAAACAGGAAGTAAATACAAAGTATTTGTATTTGCTGTGTACGTAATATAAGTGATAAACTAATGATGATTCCGATGTACATGACCCACAAAGAAATTTTAAAGGTACCTAATTACATAATGTTACAAAAGCAAGATTAAATCATTATTTATATTACATAACCTATTTTTTTTCGAAGATTATTTAATTTAGGTATATAGTTACGAAATTGCAGAATTCCCAAATAATATTATAACATTTTTTTAATTTAAATCGTGTCTACTACATATAATTTTGTAAGAAGATATAAAACCCAATAAGTATTCAATAAAACAAATTGCAAAATGTTAGCTAATAATGATATTCAATCTTTCATTTATTTGTGCTTTCTGCCAAGCTGCTCAAAAAGGAATACAATTTTCGCGTACTACTACTGGCATTTACATGAACATACATAATAGAATGCCGAGACAGCAGCTAGTGCAGTTTGCTATCTGTTCAAACTTTAAGTAACATTAATTTTTAAGAAAATTGTTTTAGAAAAGATACAAAATTATATGTTTATTAATACATTTGTATGACAATAAAACAGGTTTGATTTTGTTTCGTTTTCCCGGGTTGTCTCCACTCTAAGCCTCTTGATTGGGCCATTATATGTGTATTAAAAAAATTAACAGTCATAAGAATTGCCGATAGAACTGTTAATTTATAACTTGGCGATGACGATGAGGGGGTGACGCAAACTTACAAGAATTTCCCCTGCCAAAAAGTGCTCAATGTGGCTAAAGAAGTTTCGTGACGTCAGCATGTCGGTGTAAAAAATTGATTTTTGTTCACCTATAAAGTGCTCAATGTGCTTACAGAAGCTTTCACTTCAAAAAACAGATCACAATTTGATACTGTTTTGACAACCTGTCATCTGTGATATGTATGTATTAAGACATGCAGCAGAATGGTTTCCATAGTACACAGGCTTGTGTGAGGCTATGGTGTCACCTGCCGGTGGAGTTGTGAAGGTACAATAATAACTGCAGGATGTAGCTTGTGGTGTAGTTATACATTTATACCTTCCTCTGGAATCACTCCGGTTATAACTGAAAAACTGCATTGAAATCTGTTGAGTAGTTATAAAAATTTAAGTGAGCAGACAGCAGAAGCGACTTCATTTTATAATATAGAAAGATGATTATGAACTGGGCAGCTTTGCACATTTTTAATTTCTATGAGCAAATGTTCTTAGAATTAGGAACTACCACTTTCTCTGATATATTTTGGCCCATCCTAAGGATGGCTGAAAAATATTGCTTCTGGCAATTTGTACATCACAAGTTTCATGTTTTATGTACTCTTTTCCAAATTTGCAATATTAAGTCTTGCAAATAAACAGTGTTCTATCTGTTTATATAATCTGTGTTTAAATCCTTTATGTCTTGGTGTCACCCTCGCTTATTCAGTTCATTTCCTTGCACCTACTTTTACATTCTTCAGGTATAGGTGAGATTTAGGCATTCGACGGGTGAATTATAATATGTACGATGTGTGCGTGTGCCCTCAGGCGGCGCAGTACGCGGACGTGTCGTTCAACCGGCTGGCCACGGTGTGCGAGCGCGCGCTGCAGCTCGCTCGCCGCGGAGACAGCAAAGCACAACAAGGTAGCGCGATCACTTCATCTCGGTTATTTGTTTTGTCTCATGTAATTAACACTTAGCGGTGCGCCAGGGCTGGCGACGCGGCTGTCGCTGCTCAGCGAGTCGCTGGTGCGGCCCGCGCCGCGGTACGCCAGCCACAAGCTGGACCACTCGCTGGTGCGGCGGCTGGTGGCGCGGGAGCTGGGCGCGGGCGCGGCGGCGCTGGCCGGCGGGCGCGGCGGGCAGGCCGCCTTCCCGCCGCGCATGCTGGGCTCGCTGGGCCTGCAGCGGCGCACGCTGGGCCACCTGTCGGCGGTGTACTGCGTGGTGTTCGACTGCACCGGGCGCTACGTGATCACCGGCGCCGACGACATGCTGGTGAAGGTGTGGAGCGCGCTGGACGCGCGGCTGGTGGCCACGCTGCGCGGCGTGGGCGCGGAGGTGACGGACGTGTGCGCGTCGGCGGACGGCGCGCTGGTGGCGTGCGGCTCGGTGGACAAGCTGGTGCGCGTGTGGTGCCTGCGCTCGGGCGAGCCGCGCGCCGTGCTGAGCGCGCACGCCGGCACCATCACCTCCGTGCACTGGGCGCCGCCCGCGCGCCGCGACGTGCGCTGGCTGGCCTCCACCTCCACCGGTACGCGCCC
>PKRV01000646.1:338047-359535 GCA_003709505.1 Hyphantria cunea
GCTCGTCCGACAGCGACGCGCCGCTCACCAGGCACACCAAGGGTACGCGAACTCCCACTGTTCACTCTACATTTCTACATTCGGCTTGGTATAAAGCATTCTATCGTACATAACCGCTTGCCCCGTCCCGTTCCAAAACTGATCGTCCTTTACAACGACTCGGTCAGTTTCTGCGAATCGAGCGATTTAGGCGTGAACGTCTCTGTATCTGTGTGTAAAGATTGATTTACGAGTAAGCCGTGTGTGGTGTGTTCCAGGCAAGGGCGTAGGCAAGAAGAGCAAGAGCAGCAGCGCCGGCGCGCAACCCGCCGCCTCCACCAGCCGCCTGCACGCACACGGTACTCGCGCGCACGCGCACACACACACACACACACGCACACGCACACACGCACACACACACACACACACACACACAGACTGACGTCGACTTCAAAATTCCAACAGCCCTCTTTTTGCGCCGGGTTAAAAAGAAACAATATCGAATTCATATAAATACACTACGCTATCTTCGCTATATCTAAATCGGTTCATTCGCTACTGTACAATACACACAAAGATTATAGATCCCGTTTCCTATTTCCTCCCAATATGATGACGTGAGAAGCCATCTCAGTGGACCGCCACAGTGTGGGTCACCATGCTGCAGTCCGCGTGCCCAATGAGTTTGGTGACCACTAGTCTTGCTCATGCTCCTGCTTCCCACCATACGGACTAGAGTTATTTCAACAAGTGATACTTATACAAATGAATACAGTTTGATGTGCCTTTGTGACCTCTGCTCCATCCCTAAGAGTCTTAGCGTTAGATTTTTTATTTATTAACACTTATTACACATGTTGCTCAAAGACGGAGTGAACGCCTTGAGGTTGAAGTGAGATCTGGTCGGTAAAGATTATATTTTGGAAATAGGAGATCAAACAACAGTAAATATAAATACGATGATATAGGTACGTACATTTACCGCGACATATTTTTTTCTTTTTTTTTTCTTTAAAAGGCAACTCCCGTATTAGGAATGTACACCCTGTGTCACGGGGGACTTTACAAACATACATGAAACGGACACAAAGTACACTCAGACTTAGAACAACAATTTATGGATCACACAAAGTGTTGTCCCATGTGGGATTTGAACCCACAACACTTGGCGCATTAGGAAGCGGTGTGGCGACCACTTAAACCACCTGGCCAACCGTGCAGCCCTGTATATTGTATTATATATACATATATACATACATATAATACAATACACAGGTATATGGCGCGTAGTCGAACAGAGTATACATAGTCTCACAAGCAGTCCTTAGTCTCAAACAATACATAGAACAGTCAGAGACGTTCGGGCAGCTCATTGTGTGAAAAAACAAAATAGGAAATGCTTGAATGTGTATGTGGTGTGTTGCAGAGAGCTACTCGCAGATGAACGGCCAGGCGGGCGCGGGCGCGTGGCACGAGTCGGCGTCCAGCTCGGCCAGCTCGGGCGGCTCGGCCGGCTCGGTCGGTTCGGGCGGCTCGGCCGGCTCGGGCGGCTCGGGCGAGCTGCTGCAGCTGCGGCGCGCCGCCAAGGTGAGAGCCGGTGGACAGATGTCGCCGCATTTGTGTTCGTACGCCGAGGCGGACGCGAGCCGTCTCGGCGGTCTAGACCTCCCGGGCTCGATACCCGGATCGGGCCGAATCTGTTGCCTTCCAAAAAATCGATAACGGCGGCCCGAATTGTACAAGTTCGTTGGTGTTTTACTTCCGTGGCCGTAGAGCACGACGACCCGTCGGCCTCATTCCCATTTGAATATCCCTCGTAGTCCGACAACAGTCCCGGAGCGACTGCCGCGACACGTCCACGATGCGAGTAGGTCGGGAGATCCGGGGGCGATCGCTTTTAGGTAGAATTATAGCCGACCTCGACTAAGTTTGGGAAAAGAGTCTTAGGAGGAATTGAAACTGTGTCGAATGTAATATAGTCAGACATGGACGGAGTACGTGTTAATATAGAGAGAGTTTGTTGCAGGGCATGGGACGGATGGGCCGCAAGCGCCTGCCGCAGTCCGCCTTGGGCTCCACCTGTCGCGCTCACCGGCCCAAGCGGTCAGTACCACTCACCTGCACCGCACGCATCACGCACCTACACACACACTCCACGCTCACACACACACACCCACACACACACACTCATTCCACGCACACACAAACACACTCCACACACACACTCCACACACACACCACACACACACTCCACGCACCTTCACCACACACTGTCGCTTCACTCCCTGATATTCAACTGTGCATGGGTTTATTTGCATCTGTGTTATATTTAGTTACTAGCTGTTGTCTACGACTCTGCCCGTTAACAGTGGCTTGTGTCACTCGGTAATAACGTAGCTTTCAATTAGTGACATCATTTATATCTAAAATTTGCTTTAGTGATTTACGTGTGAAAACGTAACAAGAATGCGGATTTATAATGTTGTTACATGTCAGGTAAGGTTACAACGATAAGCCCTAAGAGGACTTAGAGATACTCTATTATAATTTTATAAACGATGTCGAGCTAGTCACCGACCGCCGAGCTGCGCCAAGCGCCTCTCGCGTGAGGCGTCGCTGTAGCATTGGCTCATTGTCGGGAGTTCGACGCGAACACCTGTCGAACGTAAACAAGTCAACTGCCCGACGATCGATGTACATGCGACGGTATGTACGTTGACGCAAGGTTCTTGTTCAGTTCCACTCGGACCCGATCCGCCGCCGGCGAACCGGGCGGCGGAGGCGCGCCTACCAGCGCCTCATGCCGCCCTGAGTGTGGCCTCGGATGGGCGGGACGGGTTTTCCCCCCCATCCGCTTAGAGGCCACCCGCGAGGGGGGGCGACGTAATGCGTATGCCGTACGTCGCCCACCTTGAGAGTTTACCATCGGAGACGGAGCCCGCCTCAGTGCGGGCTGGCGCTGGGAGGGGTCCGGATGGCGTAAGAAAGCGGTTCCCGGACCCCTCCCTTCTCAGGCGCAGAGTGGCACACCGTGGTGGTTTAGTGGGTAGTCTGGCTGGTGTCAGTCAGGAGTCCCACACGAAGTGGACCCTCTGTACCCGCAGGGGGAAAGCGAAGTGCGTAAAGGCATTCCACCACGTCANGTGTTTATAGAGAGTTACGTATGTATATCTGACGAGTTGGTGTGCAACGTGTGCGTGTCGCCAGGACCCGCGAGCGGTTCACGGCGGAGTCGTCGTCGTCGTCGTCGTCGGCGAGCTCGGGCTCCGGGGGCTCCGGGGGGTCGGGGCGGCGCTACGAGTCGGACCGCTCGTACCGCCCGCGCTACTCCACCGACGACGACCGCCCGCTGCACCTCTACCGGGACCACCGGGAGCGCCCGCACCGCGTGAGTACCGCACGACCTCCGTGCGTTTAATTGTTCCCTATGAGCGAGCCGAAAATGTGTACGTGTGAAGGTCCTCTACCTTCGCAAAACTAACAGACTTTTTTAAAGGCGCAACGGCTATGGCCTGTGGTGCTCTGTGCTCGCTGCACGATCTGTGTATTCAAGCGCAGTAGATTTCGGGTTCGCTTCCGGCTCTGTTTTTACTATTTGTTACTATCACGATAATGTTTCGTGAGTACCTTGATTTGGACGAGCCTTTTTTGGGTACTATAAGAAAAAATGCCGATTGTGGTAGCTAACATAGGGAACAGGGATGAATATGTTGACTTGACGATTCTTACTAATTGATTGACTATGATTATTTTAATAAATTTCAAGAATATTATGAACAATATTGAAAGAAAAATAATCCTACGAAATGGACGGTTCGGCCCAAGGAAGCTCTCGCTGTCAATATGTAGCACCGAGAAGGTTATCGAACGGGATCACTGACTCTTTGATTTTTTTATTGTTGTTCAGTCGTTATGTATATAGAGATCGAATGAGTAGCGACTACGCTGTGTTACATTTTGTTTCATCTTAATGAGTTCTATTAAGAGAGAGAGCATGAAAATACGTGACATTATTTGTGGCGGCTCCGTCGCTCTGGCGACCGGCGCCCCGAGAGCGGAGCCACGACAAACGTTCAGACGTACGACGTGTGCGTGACGTGCGCGTGCGCAGGGCGGCGGCGCGGGCGTGTCGCTGCGCGCGCGGCGCTCGCAGCGGCGCTACAACGAGGACAGCGAGGAGGACTCGGTGGCCGCCATCAGCAAGCGCCTGCACCACCACCAGCACCGCGCGCGTCGCGCCCCCCTCGCGCCCCTCGCGCCCCTCCCGCCCCTCCCGCAGGTGAGCCCGAGACGATGCAGGTTATAGTGTACGGTCGTAGTGTGAGTGCAGTCGCATAACGCGAGGTGGTGTGTTGCAGGCCGACCACGACTACTTCAGCGGCCGCGCCGCGCCCGACCTGCGCGCCGACGGCACCGGTACGTACTCGCCACGCTCGCCTCTCTAATCGTATTAAATTGGCACGCGCGTTACACGCACGGACCTTCCTTTTGAATCGCTCTATTGTTGCGGAGCTCTGTGAAGCTGCATTCGAATTTTTTTCGAAGAACAGACGGCGGAACTACTTAATTTAATCCTGTGTAAAGTAATGACGGTGCGTGGTGCGCAGGCAGCGCCAGCAGCGCGGGCGGCTCGAGCGGCGCGGGGCCCGCGGGGCCCGTGGGGGCCGCGGGGCCCGCGGGCGGCGGCGGCGTGTCGGTGTCGTCGCGCGGGCGCGTGCGCAAGCTCACGCCCAAGGCGCGCGGCCTGCTGCGGGACTAGCGGCGCTGCGTGCTGTCACGCCATTGTGTATACGTGTCATCGTTTCGTGTCATTCTAATCGAATAAATGTATCTTTTGTACGCCGGCCCCGGTCTATTGCGGAGTCGGGATTTCGCTCACGTCCCGCGGTAGGCGCCGACGCGTCGCGTACTTTATTTTTTAGCTATTCGTCTTCTGTGACCGACTCTCCGAGAATTTTTATAAAATTCTCAACTCGATTTTAAATCGGCGACGAACGCGTGAATCACGCGTGACCTCGTCGTTTAAATGGCGTGACCGATTCTCAGCTCGACCTACCGTGCCGAAGTGTCGGCTCCGCTGTGTGCCGTGACGGGCTCCGCGCACGGCACGCGTCGGTGAGGTGTAAATAAACGACAAACAAATAATTGATGAGATCGGTCCTCGACACGACCGATACGAATATCGGCGGTACAAAATAAATGTGTATATAGGTTTACATTTGGTGCACTACTGTAATTTATCGCAGCACCTTAGACGTAGTTTGACTCGCAATCTCAGCGCTGCAGGCCCACGCGGCCGCGGTCTGCGCGAACACTTGCTGTGACTCGGAGTGACGGAGTGGAGCCCACTGCCGGTCGCGAGACCCGCGGCCGAGTGGACGATGACGAACGATTCATGTTGTTGTATATACACTAGACACTTCAGTGAGTACTTACGCACGGCGAGTGACGCGCTGCCGTCATTCGACGATACGTCTTGTAGTTAAGGCTCTACCGCTCATATGTATAAGGTTCGTTATTGTTTGGCCGGACTGTGTCGGCGCACACGCCGTGTTCCGAGGCGGGCTCTCGTGTTGTTCCGATAAACCCTGCGACGAAAGACTCGATAGTATTAATCGAAAGAAAATATAATTTGCTATATGCGTTTTAGTGAAGGGACTCGAACCTGGGACGTTGCGATTGTTTAGTGTTCGTAACTATTGTTCAGTGCACACAATAGATCTGTCTTGATGCAGAGTCGCCTGTGGCACCGTGCGTGAGGCGACTCTGCGTCTGCAAAACATACAACAGACACCATCTTCTTAGTCGTTATTAGGCCCGAGATTGTTAGTGGTCGGCTACTACTTCAACCGGTTTTACTTGAATATCAGTTTTTAAACGGAGACTGGCGCCTGGCGCCTGACCTCTGCAACCCTGAGGTCGAACTGAATTTTAAGTTTGAATTATTTGTCAACATATTTGAGGGCACTGACTGACACACAACCGACAGAGGCCGGACATTTCAATTTTTAGTAGAATTGATTTACATTTGACAAGGTATATCTCCATATTGAAGATATTCCCTCCCATAGCGACTCTCGTCCGCTTAAAGTTGTTTTCAGTTGAGACGACCCCGGGTCTATATCTTAACTAGTTCATCGATGAACGCTTTACAACGTAACAGACTTGTATTTGCGTAGGGTTTGTACGAAGAGCACGCCCCCGTGTGGAACTGTATAAATTGTTATATTGATAAGTTTGTAGATATAAGCGTTCTTGGAGTCCTTGGTACCGTGTTTATAGTATTTTATATATGTTCCCCAACTTGAATGTATCGTGTTTTTTATTATATTGCACACACACTTCGCATCTCACTTACGTACAAAAATCCATCAATATCGGTCCAGCCGTATAGGCAGAATAACTGCACGCAAAAAAAGTCCTTCCTCAATGATCTGTGAATGAAGTCTTTGAAATTATCGGATTTCTTCTACTAATACATAATTTTTAATTATCTGATTCTCTCTGATATCTAATATCTATTATCTTTGAAATTAACTGATTTCTTCTACTAATACATAATTTTTAAACTTTCGCGTTTCATGATTTAATAATTATGAAATCATTTCAAGCAATTATAATTACTTACACGGGAATTGCTTCCTCTTAAATCACTCTATCTTTTACTGAGAACTGCATCGAAATCCGTTGAGTACCTTAAAATATTTAAGCGAACAGACAGCAGTAGCAACCGTATGTAAGGATTAAGGAGTATGTAAAGTGTGTTGGCATTCGACCGCTGGATTTGTGCACATTTCATACGTTTTGACAAGTTGTGAACCGTTCGAAACAAACGCGTACGACTTAGCCATCTGTGGTAACAACGCCGTAGTCTGGGTACGAGCGCCAGTCCCCGCTGGGCGGCTAGGCGTGGAGCGGGACACGAGAGACTCCAATGACACGGCTTTTAGTTTCATTTTGTCGATACACGTTAGTTCCTCTAATGTTTTGTTTGTCCGCGTACCTTTTTCACAAGAACTTGTGCCTGTACAGATTTGATATTCTTACAACATAGATTAATAAAAGGGAACATGGTTGCATGACGCCATTTTGTAATGTGTATTTGACTTCAAGTCGTTGAGATACTAGGCAGTCGGGCGAGAGAAAGCCACCTGCCAGCAACCGTGCAGGCTCTCATCCGTCGGGTGCCGGCTCCCACCGAAAGACGGACGGTTATTTAAAGTCGCTCGAAAATTAACTTTAAAATTATCGTCATCGTATATGTATATATGTTATATATATATATATATATATATATATATGAACATGTCCTAGGGCGTGCCGTTCGTATCAATAGTCTGTAAATAATCCTCTTGGGAGTGCACGAGTGGTGGGGGTGGGGTTCCTCTCTGCTGTGACCGCCCGATCAAAGCATTCGTCTGTAAGAAGTGACATCGTGTATGTATTGTTCGAGGCGAGTGCACTGAGCACGTACTGACGCTTTTATATCGTACGTCTGAGGACGTGGTGTGAGTACAGAGGGCGCGCGTGTGGCGGCGCGGCGATACCAAACTAAACTAAATGAATATTTTGTAGTAATTGTTGTTTTATTGCCCCCTGCACCTTTCCCCTTCGCCGTCGCCCGGGCGAGGCTTCACATCGGGTACGTAGCAGACCACGACCGGACACGGGCGGGAGAGCGTCAGGGAGGAGGTGAGGTGTCCGCCGTACCGCGGGGGGCGATGACCTCACTTTATCTCCCGAGCCCGTACATACCATTCCCGATGTTGGAGCGACCTCTATACGATAGGAAGGTAAAATGATAAAGAATGACTTCTACTTCTTACTCTTTTTATTAAGTCTTAGACACACTGAACTGTATTGTAAGGTAGATATTGAGCACTGTATTGGCTTTGGTAGCGCAGCAGCACAAACGCGACCTTTTACACTACGCGTAGTACAGATGACGGGCGAGCTGGTGGCGACAGGCCAGCCCCGGCCTCGCCGCAATGTGAGCGGAGCAGGAAGAGCCCTGGAACAGGAGTTACTTGTTTCATTATTGACTGTAATAATATAATAAGTATAAATAATAAAAAGCTTACAAGGCAATGACAAAGGTCGTACGAATGAGAGCGCGGCTTAAAAATAAAAGGCAGGCGTGTGAACGGTGTGCTGCGAGTTTTTACAATGAACTTTAAAAATGACAATAAATTATAGACCGAGTACTAACTAGCTAGTAAGAGGAGCCTTAAACATTAAGAACTTCAACACGTTGCTACCACATTTTACGTAGGCGCTCCGACATGCCCCCGGGCGTTGAAAGTACCATTTTCAACAAGATACCGGTAATAGACATATCCTGTTGAATGCCCTCCGTATTGTGCCAGTCGAGGTGATGATGAAAAATTCGGAAAGCTCGTTCTACGCACCAGCAAATGAGGTACCGCTATCTGAATATACAGTCCCTGACCAAATTATTAGACGCACTGTATTTTTTTTAATAATCGTATGTTTCTTAAGTGTTTTTATCCAATAATGGTATATTTAAACTATAATATTATTATTTTTATTTAACACTGTGTTGACGTAGTGATATATGAACGTAAACAAGTACAAACCTGTATCAGTCGCGATCGGAATCGAGTCAGGTACGGACGTGTTTCTGTGGCTTAATGTGCTGTAATTGGTTGATTAACTGTTTTATACTACACAGTTATTACTTAATTTTGTGCGCAGTGTTTTAAAAAAGTAATTGAAATATTATCATTATGGGTAGAAGAGGTTATCTCTCACCCCGTAAAAAAGCTGAAGTGAAGGCCCTTGTGACTGCGAAAACTTTTACAAACAGATAATTATCGCGAAGATTGGAGGTTTCTGAAACGAGTATACGACTAATAAAAAAGAAAAATGAGTTAGGGGAGGAATTAAGCCCGAAAAGAAAGAAAAGATACGGTAGAAAACCAATTTTCACTCCACGGGCAGAGAGATGTTTGCAGAACATTTGCCTAAAAAACAGATTTGCTACCACAAAGGTAATCAAATCTCAACTCCAGGACACTAGTGTAAATGTTTCTGAGCGCACTGCTCGCAGAAAATTGAAAGACTTAGATTTCAAGGCCTATCGCCCCGCCAGGAAGCCGAAGTTAACAGCGGCAATGAAAACAAAGCGCCTGAAGTGGACCAAACAATGGGAAGACAAAGATGTGGACTTCTGGAGATCGGTAAGATAGAGCAATTTAATCAAAAATTTATATGTTATTATCATTTTCAGTTAACTAAAGCAAATAAACATGGAAGTTTATATATTTTTCCTTTTTTGACAGATCTGCTTCAGTGACGAAAGCACATTCGAAATTTTGCAGAATAAAGCTCAGTATGTGCGTCGTCGTCATGGAGAGAAGTTTCATCCTGATTGTGTCGTCCCGACGGTAAAACATCCCACCAAAGTGATGATTTGGTCAGTCATCAGCGGCAAGGGCACTGGACGACTGTACGTCGTCAATGGAATAATGAGGCAAGATCAGTACAAAGAAGTATTACAAAATCGGTTGATTCCGCAGCTTAGAGAATGGTTTCCATACGGGGAACCATTCACTTTCATGCAAGATGGAGCTCCCTGCCACACTGCTCGGTCTGTTAAAGTTTTTTTTGGCAGAAAAAAATATCCCTCTGTTGGACTGGCCGGGTAATAGCCCTGATATGAACCCAAATGAATGTGTGGGAGCTGATGAAAAGAGAAGTGGCTAAAGATGTGATTACCAACAAAACCCAGCTCCTAGAAAAGATTATTTATGTGTGGAATCATCATCCTCAAATGCATCTCCTGCTCAGTCAGTTCAGTCTTGCATTGATAGCATGCCGCGCAGAATTAAAGCTTTGATAGCGGCTAGAGGTGGCTCAACTAAATATTGACTTTTACTAACATTAATTTCACTTTTCTTTACATTTTAATAAACTTATGCTTTTCTAAATCAATGCTGTTTAATTTATGTTAAATAAATCGGTAAATAATATAAAAATAAAAAAAACAATTTAAAATAATCAAACGGTACAATTTCACTCGGTAATTAATATTTTAGATGAAATATGGCAGTGCGTCTAATAATTTGGCCAGGGACTGTATATGTACGGGTTTTCCTCTCCCTGCTATAAACCCATGTAACTGCTGCTCGTCGAACCACCGACAAGCTCTACACGAGTGGCTTTGGTTATATAACAAATGAAGATATACCTTCACGAGCCCACGACCACGACCCGAACGACTAGCACACATAATAGGGCCGGCATAATCGACATCTGTGGTTTCAAAGGGAAAACCACCTGGGAGAAGGCGCTGCCGTTGCAAATTTCCCATCATTGGACAGAGAATGCACCTATGGTAACAGGCCTTAGCTAGATTTCGACCTCCTAGAGGCCAATAGGACTCTTATTGAAGCCAACAATAATTGTGGCCCTGCGTGCATTCACCTATTATGCTCATAATTTAACAATTTTGTGAAACTGTGATGGACTGTAATGTTATAGGGGCCGCTTATTATAATTATAATCAGAATTGTCGAGCCAGCCTCGCCGCGTCACGCATTATGTTATCATTATCCAAATAGACATTAAACTTTAAAAGGACGCTCCTTTTAGGTAACCTTTGTAGTAATAAAAGTAATTTGTACTCGAAGGATGATTGACGCTGACTTTGTTTAATCAAAATGTTTAAAGCCTCTTTTAATTCATCGTTTGTTAGATAATTAGAACTTGATGATTGCTTTCGACGTACTTTAATGAAATGCAACACATAAGCCATCGAACGTAATAAGCGAGAGTAATTGGAAAAGCGACTAAAATCGATTAACTGTTCATCATCATACTGGTTAACACTGACAGTTAGTGACACATCGGGTCGAGTTTCAGCGAGAGTAGCCGAGTCTGAACATTTGACTAAAAGAAGGCCAGTCACATGAGTCTTGTAGTCTAAACTGTGCAGATTCCGAACGTCAACGCCACGTGATATCAGGTCTGCTGAGTTTTATCCGTCGGGACACGTAGCCAGGTACAGTGCCCTACCTTTTCTAAAATTTCAGCAACGCGATTGCGTACAAATGGCTGAAGTTTAGATGGCAACATCTGTGACCACCCCAACACACACGCGACTAAACTTCACTCTAAGCGAGCCAGATACCTTCTCGTAAACCGACGTCCCACCACAGCGCCATACATCTCCAATCTAGGAATCGTGGTGGGAAAGCTCGATAGGGACCTGCTAGAGGAGGCAGCCATTGTTCAGTCTTGGCTGTCTCCGCGGGCCTCGACATGGGGGCTGGCCGCTTTCGCGATGCGATTACGCAGATTTACGATGCGGTCATGCCCCGAATTCGAGGTTGTCGACCTCCACGAAAAGAGGTCTACTGGTGGTCCCAGGAGTTGCCGGACCTCCGTGCGGCCTGTACACGTGCCCGGAGGTCCTACACCCGCAGCCGGCGGCGTCACCGTGGAGACGGCGGAAAGGGCCAGCTTCACGAGGAGTACCGCGAAATCTCTGAAGCTAGATATTTGCCGCGCCAAAGAAGAAAAACGAAAGGAGATGCTGGAGTCTCGATCGTGACACCTGGGGTCGCTACACGTGTGCACTCAAAATGGAAATTTCATTTACTTACTTACCTTAAATTTTTTGCTTTGTATGCGAATATTTTTTCCATTTATATAATATATAATAAAATATTATAAATATTTAGCGATAATAAATAGTGAACGTCAATTTTATTAATTATAATTTAACTTATTAAAATATAATTGATGACAATACAATAAATATTTGAGAAATAGGGATAAAGTATCAATTAAGTTTAGTCATTAGCTAACGCAAGCACTAAGCTCATGTTAGTCATTTTGACGAGCAAGAAGGTACCCATGGAAAGAAAAAACCGGCAAGAAGCACCGGAAGCACGCGTGCGCTCGCATGCGTGGGCTGTCGTCCGCGGGCGAAGTCGAAATAATACACAACACCATGTAGAGTAAACAGTTTATTACAAAATATATATTCGGCAGACAATCGTTCCGATCGCGAATCGAACTTGTGTCGCAGGCGCTCACCGCCCGGCAGAGCTCTCTCTCACTCCTCGCGACTCTGCGCTCAGAACACGTACGACTCGCGACATATGAAACACATTTAAACTATGTTCTCTCGTCGCGATACTTCACAGAACATATGTCGTTATTGTGTCAAGTTGTCTACAAAGAGATCGGTGAACATATCGCAACGGACTAATGGTTATTCCTTGATTTACTCGCCTGCGTTGGTACCTATCCCTTCTTCGAAAACCAATATTAAATGGGAAACGGGAAATCTGCGCTCTTGCGCTAAGTACAAAAAGTTTTTACCGAAAGCGGACATGTAGCAAATCTGAAGAAACATTACTAAACAAATTATATATTTTACATTTACCGTTTACATAATTCACATAATGTCGTTCACAGATTTTTGTAATAATGAAATATAATCAAGCGCAGATAATTAAACGAAGCGACAAACGCACGCCGAATGTGGCGCAGATTCGTACACAAGATGAGACAATCGACAAAACGCTACAACTCTTTGAATCAAGTTTGTGGAGGGCATTGTTTCGTTTTTAGTTACAGTTAGTTTAGAGTCGGACTTCATGTAAAAAGGTTCGTTCTCTGAGGATCCATTGGCCACATCCCTGATGGATAATAATAATAATAATAAATATTTGGGACATCTAACACACAACGCCATCTAGTCCCAAGCTAAGCAGAGCTTGTGAATACATATACGGCAAGTAATATCTAATGATCCATTATTTAGTTTAACATATAATTATGGATCTAATGAGAATATTATTTGTAATAAAATAATTATTCAAAAAGTGAATATCCTTAATACAAGCGGATCTGACGCTTCGTGTAAAGAAGAGGACGAAGCAACGTAACAGGCGAAGTAGATAACAAGAAATGTACAAATATATGTATTTTATAAGATAACTATGTATCACAATTCTATGAAAATATTGTCAGAAGACCCACATCTCGGCATCAGGATCTAATGAGAAATATTTTAGATCTATCATGGACCGGACCAAAGGATCTTCTGAGAATGAACCTTTTGTCAAGACAGGTTCAGCTGTCACAACACGTGGGCGACCGCGTTACGCACAACGTCCAACACAACGGCACACAATGACCGGCCTCTAGCGATGAGACGCGATCAACGCCGTGACGGGGCGAGCAGCCCAACAACGCTATATCTATATATACATACTTATTTATTATTATTTCAAATGTACAGTTAACGATTATACCTACAGACGTTCAGCCAGCCCGATGTCAAACGAGCCGAGAGATTCGCGGAACACGTTTCATTACATATCTTTATTAGTTTACGCTCGCGTGTATGTGGAGTGTCGCGGTATAGAGTAGGTTATGACGATCCTCAACGACCAAACCAAACCTCCAAAAGCGAATTTAATCGAAACGTGTGCAGCGGTTGAGCCGCGAATTTTAATCGAAACGTGAAAACGTAACAGACAGACGGACATAGTTATTTTTGAATTTACAATATCGGTATGGACGTTGGCGT
Organism: Hyphantria cunea; assembly: GCA_003709505.1. Lineage (NCBI taxonomy): Eukaryota > Metazoa > Arthropoda > Insecta > Lepidoptera > Erebidae > Hyphantria > Hyphantria cunea. The sequence goes on from PKRV01000646.1 coordinate 351,594, forward strand.
ACTCTGAGCGTACGGCGCGTACAGGCGCACAGGCGCGAACGTGGCCGGGCTCGTGTTTGTCGCCAAGTTTACAATGTTCTAAAGGGACAGATCACCCTGAACACTCGCAATGCAATAAAAACATAACATCACAAGGGAGGAGCGCCGCCACGTTCGACTCGCTCCTGGAGCACAACAGAGACTCCGCGAGACGTCACAGCACCAGCTTCGGGTTGAAGAGCTCGCGGACGCGCCTCGCTCGCTCCCGCCGCCCCTCGCCGCCCCCGCCTGCGGAAATCGTCTTCGGTTACGCCTCCTTCATAGCGCACACTAGAATATCAAGGTTATTTCGAATTCGAACGGTCACCTTCGGCGTCAGGCGCGCCGCGTCCCGGGGCTCTCCGCGCGGCCGGCCCCTGCTCCTCCGCGGGCTCCTGCCTGGCGGCCGCGGCACCTGCGACTGCCACACACGCCCACAATAATACCAGCAAAAGTAATGAATTACGTCTCTATTAGAATATCGACTCGTTTACCTTCAGGACGCTTACGCAGGACGAGGTGCTCGGGCGCGGGCGCAGGCTCAGGCGTGGGCTTGGGCGTGGACGTGGGCGTCGGCGAGCGCGCGGGGCGCGGGCGAGGGCCCCGCGCGGAGGCGGCGCTCACCTCGCTCCGGTCGAAGATGGAGTTGCGGCGCCCCTCCCCCGCCGCGCCGCGCCGCTTCAGCGAGCCTGCGGCGAGAGCAGCGTGAGCGGGGTGAGACTCGCGAGGGGCGGGCCGGGGCGGGCCGGGGCGGTTCCGCGGGCTCACCTGCGGCGGCGGCGGCGCGCAGGCGCGAGGCGGTGGCGGGCGGCAGGTGCAGCGCGCCCAGCGCCGGCAGGATGTAGCGCAGGTAGCGGTTGCGCAGCGAGTGCCACGAGCGACCTGCAACAAGGCGGGGTCAGAGGGGAGCCGGGCGCGAGGGGCCGCCCCCGGCGCCGGCTAGCCGCTCACCCTGGCCGGCGAGGCGCGGGTACTGCTCCTGCAGCTCGCGCCACAGCGCGTTCCCGTTGACCCTGCGCGCGCGCGCGCCGCTCGACACCCACGCCACGATGGCGTGGTCCTCCAGGTTCGAGTACTCCTTCGCCTTGCCGCTCGACGCCCTGCAACCGAACGACGAACGCCTCGCTTTTAAAAACTCGTTTACGGTGAACCGTCAGAATAGTGTTACGAGTGTAACGGAACACGTCCGTTAATAACATCTACTCCGAACGTCATCGTCGTGTCTTCGCGGCCACCATTAGAATAGATTTATAAAACGAGTTCGTGGTATTTTTTCTCAACTATTCACTTTAGGCTGTCTAACATGAGGTGTGTATCGACACGGACTGTCGTATAGTTACCTTTTACTGATGGTGTGTGTGAGTTCGGGGCCCGCTCCCCCGTCTCTCGGCGCGGGCTCCACCGGGGGCTCCGTCGCTCGAGCGCCGCCGCCTTCCCTCGCGGACCTACTTCTCTCTAAATGCTTCTCTTCGCTCGTCGAACGCTGATGGTATTTTTTAGCGATCGCGGAGACTGAAGCGCGGCTACTTTTCCTACGACTACCGATGTCTCGCTTCTCGGGCTCAGAGCGGCGCCGTGACGTCCGGCGCTCGTCGGCCGGTTCGCTTCCCCGGCCGCTGTCGCCCAACGTCTCCCGCTCCTCGTCACTGTCGCGGCGGCGTCGCGCCCCTCTCTCGGCCTCCCCGAGGGCTGCCAGCTGCACCGCCCTGCCCTCGCTCGAGGAGCGCGTGTCGTCGCCGTCAGAACTGTCTGTGGTGTCTTTGTGTGTGGAACTTTGGCGCCGGGGCGCGCGTCTTGGGCGCGGTTCGAGCTCGTCGGCGCTCTTTGAGTGCTCCGCGACGCGCTCGCTCTGCGCCAGGGTCGAGCGGCGCAGCGACCGCCGCTTGTTATCGTCGAATGTGCCGTTTTCGAGATTACTGTTTCGATTTTCATCGATCCGACGAAGAATTTCAGGCTTCTTAAAGGTCGCCGAGCGTCTCGAGCTATCGTTTTCCGCGCGTGCTCTGAGCCGAGGAGAATTACGGTTCTTCGCGCTTTCGTTCTCGTCGCAGGTTCCCCAACGTTTGTTTTTATAGCTGTTCCTTAACGACGCTACGTCTATCGCGTTTTTACGCGAGTTGCTCCAATTTCGATTTGAAGAGCCTCCGACGCCGCGAGAGTTCTGAAAAAGTTCGAGTTCGTCGTCACTATCGGGCTCGTCCGCAGAGCGTTCGCCGTGGCCGGCGGCGCGGCCCTTGTCGGCGGTGCTCCTCAGCGCCCGGCGCTCCGGCGCCGGCGAGGGGGCGGGCGAGGGGGAGGCGGGCGCTAGGCCGAGGCGCGCGGCGAAGCGCTCGCGCAGCTTGCGCTCGGTGAGCGGGCAGCGCTCCACGTGCACGAGCGGGTTGATCGCGTAGAACAGCAGGCGCTTGTAGTCGTCGTCGGCGTCGAAGCGCGCGAGCGCGTCGCTGCGCGTGCGCGCCACCAGCCCGCGCAGTGCCCGCACGTCCGCCTCCGAGACGGTCAGCTCCTTGCCCGAGCCGCTCTGGCTATCGGCTCCGCGCTTCTTTCTCGCTTTACCTGTGGCGCTTTTTTTACTTTTAGAAGGGGTCTTATGGGGTCTCTCGTCGCCCTGGCCGCGTCTCCGCTCGCTCGCGGGTTTGAAATGTCGCTCCGAGTCGTCACTGTCCGACAAAACGGACCGCCGGCGTCTCGTTAAGCTCGACCGTATCTCGAGTAAGTTGCGTAGCGGCATTACGTGGGGGCGGTGCTCGTGGCTTACGCGAGTCGACGCAGTTCGCTCGTGTGGCGGGAAGGTGATCGCGTCGAGGTTGATGGAGAGCGCGCGGTCGGCGGGCGAGTGCTGCACGGCGGCGTCGGCGGTGGCGCGGGGCCCCCCGCCCGCTCTCGCCGCTCGCTCCGCCCAAGCGTGGGGCCCCCGGACCGCTCTCGCCACGCGCTCCGCCCCGGCGTGGGGCTCCCCGCCCGCTCTCGCCGCGCGCCCCTCCCCGGCGTGGAGCCCGCTTGCGAGAGACGCTCCGTGTGAGGCGAGGAGGCCGTCGAGCTCGTTTCTTGTAGAGCAACTTTTTGTGATGAGAGCGCCGTTGTGATTGCATTTGCCGAAATTGTCGTTATGAAGGCTGAAACATGGAGTGAGTTACAGTATAGTTTACGATTAATTAATATTTAAATAATTGACTAGACTGACGCGAATCAAACGTGATTGAGTATAATTATTTGTCAAATTGTCTGACCCCGCTACAATATTACAAAAATATTTTTTTAAATAATTCAAATACAAACAAGAAACTTTCTGAAAAACCTTGTTTTATTGGAGAGAAGCTTAGTACTTCCTGACTCTCGAAGCTCACGACAGCAGTTCTGTATAGCTGATGCTGAGAACTACTGGAGCTATTGTGGAATTTATACATATTATTACAAAAGCTATATTTCATAAGAATGTGCTGTTCACTCACATTAGGACACACTAGTGACTACCTGACAATGACAATGTCTCGCTAAGCACTCACCCATGAGAATAGACGCAGCAGTGATGGTGTGCACAGTGGGCGGGTTGTGAGCTCGGCACGGCTCTCGAAGTGGCCGCCGGAGCCGGCTCATTTCTACAAACACACACACACAAAAACATACTTTTAATAATTTACATTACACATAGAACATTAGTTAACAGATTTTAATGATATTTTATAATTTACATGATGGCCGAGTTTCAACAACTTTAAACAAACATGAACAGCTAAACAGTGTTGAGCTCAGCTGGCGTGATTGTGGCGCTCATGACTCTCAGAAGCTAAGCTTAGAGATGGGATATTTATTGGTTCATTCATATGAGAGACAAATAGAATGACAAGCAAAACGGCTACATCAAGGATTAAAAGGTTTATAATGTATTTGTTAGTTAAGTTGTGACAGCATAGCGACCTATGTTTGTGTAACCTTTATACTTCAATAGAACCTCTTGAAGCATTAAAATTGAGTTTTTTATCTCCCACAACTAGAAAATGAAAGAGAAAACAACAATATTAGAATCTAGCACACCATACTTTATTCATTAATTTTAGTAAGTAAAGACTATCACATACTAAGTGTTATACTAATAACTAATTAAGTAAACACATAGGATTGTATCTGATATGTATAATCATGGTGGTCAAAGCATTTTCTGTAACGTGATAACAGTGGTAAAATAAAAATAATTACTATAAATATTTTAGATATCTTTCAAAAAAACAATAATTTCCAAGTAATTTGTTACTTATCATAAATGCCATGTCCTATTCTTGCTGAAGATCCTTGCAATATATAAACAGAATAGACAACACAACACTTCTCCGGTGCTGTCCGAGGCTAGAGCTTCAAAGTTGTGAAATCTCAACAAGTATATAAACTGGCTTGGGCTGCTGATTGTTTCACTTGTTTAGTACTTGAGATATTCAATAAGCGTTAGTTTTATAAATCAACAAACATCATAGGGATATATCATCAATTGATTACTGAATCAATGTCACCTGGAGAAGCTGCGATAATGACTTAGAGTCCAATATGCCTTGGACATAGACACATTGTACATTCATCTGTGTACCCTTGTACACTGGCTTAGCATAAATCAGTAAGGACATAAATGTTGGATACAGCAGTGCCCTACTATCATTAATTAGCTGCTCCCTATATACTCCAAGAGGCTTGTTGAAGCATAAATATTTAAGCACTCACACAACAAAACACAGCCAGGTAACATACTGGCTGTAGGCACCATACCACACTTTTCTGCTAGAACTGATCTGATAGCTTGTAACTTTGGTACATTTCATTTATTTGACATGGCATTGTACTTTTACTTCCTGAATACTATAGCTTTTTCATAAAAGCCCAAAATATTGCGATTCGACGCAGCGTCTACCTCAATACGGACAATCGGGGACCGAGCTCGACGGAGCTGTGCAGATTCGCGGCATGCGCCTGCAACGCGGCCAGGACACGGCGCCGAGCCGCCACACGCAGGCGCCCGCGCCGTGCGAACACGAAGTGGGGGCGCCGGGACCAGCCGGCCACCTCGCCTGACGCGGTGTTCACCTCGCGCCATCGCCCTCCGCCCCATATATAGAACTTAGAGCTGCTCATCCCAACTCCAAAACGTTCTCGTTATAACCCTGACGAGTACAAAGCTACAAAGCCTCCACTTACTCCACAACGTACATACAACACATGTTATTTACTGTGATACAGAACACGGCTCCGAGCAAGAGATGAACGGTCGTGAACATAGTTCTTAACGACGTTACATTCCCGCCGCTTATTACTGGTGTTTTTACAACTTGCTCTTGTCAGCTTGACGTATAATTGTCTTTGGTTTCAACATTGACAGCTACATAGAGGTGCTACTCTGAGGCAAGACATGCTTTTTTACTGAGTGTCTTGATAGGTGCTCTACCCAGATAAGCTTATTAAATATTATAGAATTGTTTGTAACGGTTCCCGCCACTGTGACCGGTACCGCTTCAAATCCTAATGTGAGACTGAACCGTCGCGGATTGACTGTTTAGTCGATGTTCTGCGCACATCAATACATTGCAATCCAAAATAATAATTTTTATTCAAACGCTGATTGATACAGTTTTTTGTTTTTTATCAATCAACTATCGAGTTGACAGTATCTGTACTTTCATAATTTTAATGCTATTTATAAAACACAACAAAAAAATGTTCAACTAAAACTTGTATGTACGTGCTAGCATAAAGGACTTAATACGACTATGCAGTTTAGTCTATGAAAAGATTGTATGAATGCGCTAGTCCTATATAGCGAACTTATAGGTTAGATAATTCTAATTAATAACTAATTTCACGGGAGATCGGTTTTTGTTTTTGCGAAAGACGGTCCCCATTTCATGTCATCCACATTTTTTATGTTTTTTAACATTAATTCCATCACGACGAAGACTTGAAGACTTAGAATTGAAGCCTTTTAATACTTGATATTGGCAGAAATAGCTGATCCGGCTGGTTGCCATCATCAAAAGAAGAAGAAGAACTAATTTCACTAACGGGCTGCCTGTTCACTGTAACTAAATGCATGCCACACAAAGTTAAATACCTTATATATAATTCACTAGTCAAACCGCACATTGACTATTTAGTTGAATTATGGTGAACCGCAAGCAAAACTATTTTAGATGACTTGCAATGCACAAAAAATAAATTAGTAAAGGTCCTTTTAAACTACAGTTTTCGTACTTCTACCAAAAAAATATATATGAAGAAACCAAAATAATGACCATAATGCTGACTTACTACATATACTACACTTGTGTTATGATACGTAAAATATTATATAGAAATATGCATACAAGTTTATCTTTTACAACAAACTATATTCGTAAAAAAATGAAACTAAGAAACGCAAGTCATATTGTGACTCGTCCACCAAGAACGAACTATGGTAGAAAGAATATTGAATTTGAGAGAGTCAAAATATATAATAAATTACCTTACATATAAAAATTTTTACAGCACTGACTAGATTTAAAAAACGTTGAAAAATCACATAACAGCTGCGTATTAACTATTTCCTATTTTATAATTCTCAAAACATTGACAGTTTAAAAAAGCAAAATAATATAAAAAAATATAAAAAAATAGTCCAGATATAATAGACAATAACAAATATTAAATATATTAAAATGGTACTGAAATTATTTGTAGTAGCTACTTAGTAATTAATTATAACTTATTATATTATTATTATTGTTCCCTTTATTACATTTATATATACATATTTATCACATTTTTAAATACATAAAAAAATAAACAATAACGAAAGATATATTATTTATATATTATTATTATATTCATCTGCACTTCTAATTATGTACGAACAGAAAGTTAGAGAATTAACAGAAGATAGTATTTATTCGCATCATAGTAATGAAGGTGGTAATTGTACTTACAATATGAATGTCCCATATGGTTTAAAAATATCGTACATCTTTGGTTCAGTTGCTTGACTTAATCGTGTTCACTGTGTTCGATTGTGTTTTAAGTTCATAATCTTGTGCAAAATATATTTTACTACCTACTTTTGTTTTATACAAAACGCTCATTTGATTTATTTGTTAACATTTTTGTATGTTTTCTCAGTAAGTGAATTTTGTAAATTCTTTTGAGAAATAAAGTTTCGTAACCCTTGATAGAATAACAACTGTGGTGAGCACGAGGAGAGTAATATTTATGATGGAGAAACTCCTGCTCTTAACTACTCTAATACTACGTGGTAATGTGTGGCTCATGATATTGACTTACAGCTACTTTATAAATTCTAAAACCTATCGCTACAATGCATATAATCACGTCTTAATCTTAACGTGGTACAGAGTGTCCGACCACTGCGTGATCGATAATAGACTCATGTCTAGAATATGCTTAGATAGCTGGTCAAGCTTATCTATGTATTAATTCTATCAATTACTTCAAACATTATATGACGTAGGAATATCCTTCAATGGTAACGAGAATAAAATAAAATTGTGGTGTCGTCTAACACCAGGTAGGAACGAAGTTGACGATTTGTAACTATATGAAAAAAAGAAATATTCATACACACGCACACACTCACACATATATATATATATATAATCTCTATGAAGTTTCGTAGTTTTTTTCTCAATTTTTCCTTATAACCCTCAAAACAGCAAGAAAGATAACCTAGAAAACCTTACTTAACCAATGTAAAATATTTTATATTTATAAATACATATTTATTAATAAAGAATAAACTAATACTTACGTATTTAATTATTTTGCACTGAATAATTTCCCACTATTATTACTGTCAATTGCATTCAAGTCACTTGTTGGTTCACTTGCCATTGTTACTATATTTATTATTGTTTTGACGATTTGAAATTATATGAAAATAAACGTGGCTACT